>PGTU02001152.1:0-22842 GCA_002896215.2 Cicer echinospermum
GGGTGATAGAATGATAAAATGGTAAGCCGGAGCAACTACAGCAACTGCAAGAGAAATCTTTTTGCTGGAGTTCCAAATCTCAAAAAAAAAAACACCGTTCACTTTGCGATTCAAATTTCGAACCATGAAAACCCTAAATTCAATTTCGGAAACCCCTAAATTCCACTGCACTTAGAATATCTCAGGTGTGTGTACCATGAAAACCCCTAAATTCAATTATCGTTTCAACTAATCCTATTAAATTCACCTCTCTCGTTTCACTTTACCTTTTGTAGTAGCTAAGTAAGTTTCTATTCTCTTATTTCTAAATCATTTCGAGTCTGTCTTAATGGCGTACTCAATTTATTATGGTAATTGTCTTGCTTGTTAAGTGTCACGTTTTTTTGCGTATGCGAAATGAGGTTAGTGGGTTGCGCGATTTGTTCTGTTTGATAGATCATGCACACGACACATTGATCTGATTTTTGGATTAGGGTTTCCATTTCTCTGATGTCTTTTTCTCTCTCTACAACTCTCGGCTATTCCTCCCAGTGAAATATATCACCTCAGAAGGTCTCTGCACCTATTCTAAAGTTATAATTTATTATTATTTTCACTTTTGCTGTTTTCTTGTTTTTAGAACCATGGTATCGCAGTTGGTGAAGCATTGAGCGTATCGAAACTTACTGTTGCCAAGTATAATTTACAAAAAAGAAATGAACCTATTGCATTTTCATTATTTTAAGAGGGTGTCGTTTATGTGGTTTGTGAATTTTTTCAAATTTTTATCGTTATGTCGGCTATATTATGATGATTTCTGGAATTTTGGTTATAGGTTAAGGAGGTTAAAGGTTTGCGAATAATATGTACAACTGGAAAGAGGTTAGTTAGTTTGTTTTTTTGTATGCTGAATTTGAATTAATTTGCACAAATTAGTTTAATTATTCACCTGATGATTTTACGATTGAGGAGCTACATCAGATGTTCTACCAGTTCTGACTTTAGTTGTGATTGAGTGACTCAATGTTTCAATTGCGAAAAAAAAGTTGGTATCAAATTCCACTATGCTATAGTGTTACAGTGCCGCAGTAGCGGTTATCTGACACCAGTAAGCTAGCTTCACTGCACAAAAGCAAGCTAGCTTCAGGATTCCGTTTTACAAACTAATGAAACCGAAAGTGATAGTAGTGTGTCAGTCCAGACAAATAATTCATTAAATGATGTATTCACCAAATGGAGCCAATCCAAACATAACTCTTGGGGCGGACGGCCAAGGTCAGCAGATGGTTAGATCAGTTGGGTCCCCAACAGCTCTAACGCAGGAACTTCTTGGGGCATACTTCTTAACTGAACACATACACAACTTGTCCTAGAAATGCAAAATATTTAGTTTATCTTCAGTGGTTCTGCTTTCAATATTGTCCAAAGTGATGCCAATGTATTTCAGCTGTTGTATAGACATTTCCAGCTTAGCTTAAGTTCGAAATCAGATTTTCACTGGCTAAAATCATTCAAAATGAACTGTAAAATGTGGAGTCTAGCCAAAAGTGCATTTTAAGTTTTAAAAGGATCTAACTTGCAATGTCTGCCTCAAACCCCTTTTTTGCAAACATCTATGGCTTCTTGTTCATGGTGTTTACATTTAAATATTGATCATCCTATGCAATGATTCTGAGAATCTTATACAGAAATGAATTCTAAATTTCTCTTATTCTTTTAAGTGTTATCACTGAACAAACACTATTTTATCAAATTTGTTTAAGTTCAAAAGTTAAGAAATTTAAAAATTTAAGCCTTGAAGATTAATGTTAAGTATACAGCCATAAGCAACAGTCATAGATAGGTGAAAGTAGGTTTTGCTATAAATTGTCAGTTTTTACGCTTTCTCACCTGCTATTAATATGATAACTACAAAGTAGTGGGTGCATACTGATGAGTAGACCAAAAAGGGTGAGCTTATGGAGTTTTTCACAAACCCAGCTCGGCTTCTTTCTGTCTCTTTCTCTCTCCATAAATTAATATAACAATTTTGGTTCTTTAAATTGAAGATGAGTCTCAAACAATCTGTTGAAAAGGGACCAAAATCGGTTCTGCAAAAGTTACTTCTTTCATTTCTTTGCTTTCTTTAATTATTCTAAAGTTATCATTTCTTTGCTTTCTTTAATTCATGTTACTTCTTTCATTTCTTCAGGACAGCAAAACAATTGTGGAGACTAAGACAACAGATCTGAGATCTCAAATAAGGCACTACAAGAAAAAAGATCTACTGTGACACTAAACTTATAGTGATATTTTTTATTTGTCACTATAATTACTTTTAGCTACAGACAGAGTGTCACTTATTCTTATTTATCTAATTTTTAGTGCAAATCAGGTAAAGTGAAGGAAAGATTCATTCATTACTTGTTATTAAAAAAAACTAAAAAAACTAAACGATCTGGATCATTCTCACTCTTTCACTGGAAACCCTTCTTCTATCCACTTGCACCACACCCATTACAATAATTATTGTCTTGCATTTTGAAATAATGGCTTTCGAGAAGAAAAATATGTAGGATAATGGGAGAATTATATTTCTTTCGTAATAAGTACAATTATTTCTTAGAGAAGATTTTATATCTCTTGATATTATGATGAGAAGTATGGACAATGAGCGTAAAGAAAATATAAAAGATATAAATTTGATTGTTCTAAGTATTCATTTCACCTTTTTAAAACTATTACCACTTCGAATTTTCACCTCTTTTCGTGTTTATCGTGACATATTTGCGGGTAAAACGTAAATATTAATTAAACTGTATTTAGGTCTGAGTGAAGTGGATGCTCTTTGAAGATTCTATTTTTTCTGGTTTGTACTTTGGAAATTTTCCGTCTTTATAAGTTGTCTTTATTTATTTAAGTAGAAAATGCTTTTTGGTCAATTTTATGGTTAGAGTACTAGTAAATTTATTAGAATTAAATAAAAATTTATAATTTAAATTCAAATTATTAAGATTACATTGTTTTATTTGAAAAAAAAAATTTTAAATTGCATTACGTATTTAGAAAATCTTAATATCCTAAAATCATTTAGAAATATTTATTTTTTCTTTTAAAAAAGGAGTTTCATTATCCATTTACAAATTTTTACAAAAATCTAATAAAATAGTCTATATATATATATATATATATTATATACTTTTTTTTAGATTTTATGTATCATATATGCGTTAAGTTCGTATTTTAACATTAACTTGGTCAATTTAATATAATTTCTAACTAGCTTAATCTTGGTCGACTCATCTTTTTACTTTTTGTCAATACCTTTTTTATATTAAAATGGATAAGCGACCTTAATAGTATTCGAGAAAATTTGACTATATCCAATTCAAATAACTTAGATTGGAATCTCTTTTAACTTGGTTGTAGATCGTATTTAGCTTAAAATTGGTTTGGGTGTAAAAGGTACATCAAGGCTAAAAAATATTTAATTGAAATAAATAGAATATTACCCGAAAATGAGGATTGAAACGACAAAAATTATAAGTTTTTATTTATACATTCACTACGCGAAAAAAATCATTTTAATAGCGCTCCATTTTACCAGTGCTTACTAAATACAAGCGCGGTTGTAAATTATTTGAAAAATAACGGGAAGCCTATAACAGCGCTTTTTGACAAGCACTGTTAAAAGAAGCGTTGTTGTAGGTCATTATAGCCCGTTTGCGCATAATGTTGTACAAGGCTTTTTACAGTGCTTGTACACAAAAGCGCTGTAAACTGAAGCGGCCCTTCAACATAATGTTTTACAGCGCTTTTTTCACAAGTGCTGTAAAAGACATGCGGTTTCAAATAATTTAAATTACCTAATACATCGCTTTTTCCAGAAGGCTGTAAAGACATGCGCTTTAAATAAAAATCATTACTTTAAATAAATTAAAAACAAATTTAAACAAATTTACGAACCCTCATTTACCTCTACTCTGGGAACCCACATAATCCCTTTACGTACTGTGCGGTCATCTACGTTGTCTCAAGTCTTTATTAATGTTGTTGTTGTAAAAAAATCTTTAGTTTTTTAATAATTGAAAACTAATAAATTGTTTACATATTAATATTTTCTTTTTGAAATTTGTTGACTGTTTCTGTTTTGAAATCTTTTCTGTTTGAAATTGTTACATAATAATGGACCTTGGGTCCATTTTCCAACTTATATAGTAGATATGTTGATATGTGTCTCTTTGAAATTTGTTGATTTGTTCAGTAGCTTATTATTTTGGTAACTGCACTTTTATATAGGTGATCATATAATAGGATCGGCAAATGATTGTCTGTCAATCGATTGTCAAAGATATGAAAATGGAGTGAAGGAGTTTGTTGAGTTTGCAGTGAAGAATGCAAAAGATCCCAAAAGAGTCGTTTGTCCTGTTTAAAATGTTGTTGTTGGGAAAATGCGCGTTAGAGAAGATGAATTGAAGGACATTTAATATGTATGGAATTGATCAAAGCTATCATGTTGGGATAAGACATGGTGAGAAAAAAAAAAAAGGGAAACATTAATTTTGAGAATGGTTCGACATATGCTTCAACTGAACTTATACAGATACATTATGAGCCAGACTGAGTTGAGGAGATTGCAAAAGCAGTTGAAGAAGATCTTCGAGATTGTCCTAAAATGTTTGAGAGTTTGTTGAGTGATGCAGAGAAACCATTATATAATGGTTGTACTAAATTCACACGACTGTGGTGATATTAAAGTTTGTACAACTTTAAAGCGAGTAACGGATGGTCTGATAAAAGCTTCATAGAATTATTAACACTCTTAAAAGATATGTTGCCAGATGATAATGAACTTCCCAGTCGAAAGCTACGAGGCTAAACGAATTTTGTGCTCTATTGGCACGAGTTACGAAAGGATTCATGCGTATCCTAACGATTGCATTTTATTTCGAAATGAATATGAATTACTAAAGGCGTGTTCGAAATGCAATGTCTCGATATAAGAAGAAAGAATCTACTCTAGCAAAAGATCGTGTGTATTTTCCTATAATACCAAGATTTAGGCGCATGTATCGCAGTGAAGAAGATTCAAAACACTTGACATGGCATGCAGATGAAAGAATTAGAGATGAAATATTTTGACACCCTGCAGATTCCCCACAATGGGCAAAAAGTGATCACGAGTATCCTGAATTCGGGATAGAGTCAAGAATCTAAGACTTGCACTTTCTACTGATGGAATGAATCCACATGATTTTTCAAAGCATCTCACACAGCACATGGCCTGTGATTTTG
The DNA here is from genome assembly GCA_002896215.2 of Cicer echinospermum. NCBI lineage: Eukaryota > Viridiplantae > Streptophyta > Magnoliopsida > Fabales > Fabaceae > Cicer > Cicer echinospermum. The sequence goes on from PGTU02001152.1 coordinate 5,254, forward strand.
TTGATTTATACCTACCTCCATGGTTATGTATGAAGCGTAAGTTTATGATGTTGTCTCTGTTAAATTTTTGGACCCAAACAACTGGGAATGATATCGACGTATACTTGACTCCTTAATTGAAGATTTTAAAATCAAGTGGGAGACAGGTGTGGAAGTTTATGATGGGTATAAGAAAGAATGTTTCAATTTGAGGCTATGTTGTTCGGCACAAATTAATGATTTTCCAGCATATGGTAATTTATCAAGATATAAGCATTAAAGGTCAGTGTGCATGTCTTATATGTGAAGAGAGTGCAAATTGGATGCGGTTGAAACATTGTAAGAAGAATGTGTTTCTTGGACATCGTAGATTTTTACCTTATAGTCATCAGTATCGTGGGTGGAGAAATGCATTCAATGAAAATCAGAGGAAGGTAAAGCTCCTTTAGCACCGACTGGATATCAAATACTTGAAAAAGTACAAGGTTTGACAATAAATTTGGCAAACCTTTTGCGGGAGAGCTGGTCAAATTGGGTGGAAGAAAAAGTCAATTTTCTTTGAATTGCCCAATTGGAAGTCATTGTATATAAGACATTTCCTCGATGTGATGCAAATTGAAAAAAAATGTATTTGATAGTGTTATTGGTACGTTACTCAATGTTCCAGGAAAATTCTAAAGATGGCATCAATGCAAGATTGGACTTGGTCGATATGGGAATAAGAAATGAATTGGGTCCCGTAAAGAAAGGAAATCGCACATATCTACCTCCAGCCGCTCATACTCTATCTAGAAAGGACAAAATTGTTTATCGTAAAATTCTACACAAAGTTAAAGTTCCAGAGAGGATACTCTTCAAACATTAAAAATTGGTTTGATGAAAGACCTCAAGTTAAAAAGGTTTGAAGGACCATATGATTGTCATATTCTAATGGAGCATTTGCTACCAATAGTATACGTTCCATTTACCTGAAAAAGTACGACGAGCCTTAACTAGATTATGTTTCTTCTTCAGGGAAATTTGTAGTAAAGTGATCGACCCTCAGAACCATTACCGACATTGCAGAGGGAAATTGTTGTTACTTTGTGTGAGCTTGAAATGTATTTCCCACCCTCATTTTTTTGATATAATGGTTCACCTTACTGTTCATCTGGTTAAGGAGACACAAATTTGTGGGCTAGCTTATATGAGATGATTGTATCCGATATAACGATATATGAAAATATTAAAAGGTACGTTAAAAGTAGAAGTCGACCAGAAGTTGTATTGACTGAACGGTACACTTGTTGAAGAACTGGCTGAATCTTTGTACTGATATCTGTCCAATGTTGAGATAGGCTTCCCATGTCTCGTTCTTCGGGAAGAATATCGACGAGAACGGGATTGACTAGGCTATCTTTTAAGGACAAAATGGGAGCAGCACAATTTTATGTTCTGCACGAATTGATGATGAGGTTTCAACCATGTTACACATACACATGGATCAATGCATATAAAATGTGCACCTAATATATGCATTAATAGTGCACATTTACAGCGCTTTTTTGAAATAAGCGTTGTAAAAGGGCATAATAATGCATATAATAATGTGTGCGCATTTACAGCGCTTTTTTTGAAAAAGTGCTGTAAAATGTGTATATCAAGCGTGCAATATATCTACATGTTTATAGCCTTTTTTGTTTTAAAAAAGCATTGTTGTATCTTTTACAACGGTCGATTCCACAACGTTTTTTTTAAAAAAAAAACGTTGTAAATTGGTTTAAAAAAGCGCTGTAAAATCCTATTTTTCGCGTAGTAATTCAATTGATTTATCTAATACTTTGCCTTTATAATTAAATATTGCCATCACATCTTGAGAGGCCATTAAAGAAATAAAAAGTAATGAAAGATTGATAGATAAAAGAATGAACTCTTATGAGATCCATACTAAGATCAAGTGACTTTTGATTGGGCTATAGGAACAAACATGCCACATCAAATATACTTAATAAATATTTTAACAAAGAAAATGTTTTTTGTTTTTGTTCAGTGTTTTCTAATAGCTATCTAATTGAAGCATATTGTTGGTTTTGATCGTCATTCTAATGGGAAAGGATAATGGATAGATAAGAAAAAAAAAGTTTGCAAAACATAAAATTCATAGAAAATTTTAACAATTGTTTTTTTTGCAAAAATACAAAATTTCGAAGATAATAATTTATTAAAGATTTTAAAATTCATAGAAAATTTAGATGGATTTATTCCACAGCAAACAAAGAAAATTTTGTAGGAAATATTTGAAGAGAAAAATGCAATTTAAGAAAAATATATGCAAAGGTTTTTGTGAATATTTCAACAGGTAATTTTTTCAGCGAAATTTTGCAATTCTTTTTTACAAGTCACGTGACTCTTACTCATACTTGACATACTAACAATCTCCTACTCAAGTGTGATTTCATCCATTCAATTGAAGATAACACCTTAAACTTCAAAATAATATTTTTTAATTTATAAATTTAGTAATGAAATTCCTTATAAAAAAAGCGAGTTTTTTTAAAAACAATATATAAGGTAAAGAGTAGGCATGGCAATGGGTGGGGCAGAGCGAAATTTTTCCTCCTTCACCCGCCATCATTTCTTATCATGTCAAATTTAGGTTTTCTCCTTTGTCTGCATCCGCAACCATTCATATAAATAAAATAATAAAATCTAAAAGTCACATGAATCTTAATTAATATAATTAAATAATTATTGTTATACAATAATAATTCAAAAATATTAAAATCATATTTGTCTATAAGAAGATTATTAATTTTTAATATTTAAAAAATATTTAATATGTTATATGTTTATAAAAAAAAATGACATTACTAGCGAGGAGGATTCAGGTGCGAAGTGGATAATCAACACTCCAAATCCGTCCCCACTTCGAATTTTAAATTTTTGTGGAAAACTGGAAACCAATCAAATGGATTTTCCCCACCCAAATCGGGACAAATTTGGATGGTTACCGCGGATATAGATTTTGTTTTCCATCCCTAGTGTAGAGCATCACATACTCACTTGGAACATCACATTAACGCTGAAAAAATCATCATAAAATTTTAAAACAATGATAAATTTTATCAAAATAGCAAAATTCTTTCGAAACATAACGTATGTAACTTTAGGCAAATTAAAAGTAATAATAATTGCAATACGATGTCACTATCATAGCGATAATTCTGAATATTTTAATTACGTAGAAAAATGAAGCGATTTAAAATAGGTAATATAAGTTTCAAAATAAAAACGTCTTTCGACGCTTCAAGAGTACTAGGCGTCACCTGCAATTTGCAGCACGTCCACTAATGAAACCTTCATTAATCATTACTTTTAGAGTTATTTTGAGTCAATTGTTTTAACTTATTTCTTTCAATTTTAATGTTCATTTTAAAGTTATTTTGAATAAATGATCCTTAAAAAAAAATAGGTGTTTATGTTTTCATTTTCACGATTAACCAACTATTTTATGTAGTTTTGTATGATTTATTTAGCGTAATATGGAACTTTGGTGAAAAAGCAACATGACTCATGTGCAATATTTTATTCATATATCGAGTTGTAGACGTCCAAATGGAGTAAAACTAGTTGCAAATGGAAGGTAACATCCATCGCTATGACTGTCATGATGACACTGATATCCAATTTGGACTATAAAAAGTGTGAAAAGTCAAGTCAAATAAGAGGGAAAGTCGTTTTAAAGAACAAAAGTGTTTATTTAACATTGTAGATCATTCTGCCCAACCATGCGCTACAATGCATTTGGTGGCACCATTTTATGTCTGGAGAAGAACTATACGCCAAGAATCATAGCAATGCGCGTATATGCATCCTGAAGCCCAATTTAAGATAAAAACTGATATTTTACAAGGATTGTGAACTAAGAGACCTTGGAGATCATATTCAGAACATCTTGGAGGCTAGGGAACTTGAAAATTTTACTCTTTGTGTTCCTTTAACTTAGATCAAACATCAAAAGGATGCAACATAAAGTCATATAAAATGCATGATCAGGAAACTGCACACTTAAACAAAACATTAGTGCTTTAAATTATTTTCACAAAGTAATTTGTTATCATCAAAACAATTAAGGTTCATAGTTAGTGAAACCAACTTAGTTGTATTAGACTTGGAATGGTCAATAATGTGGCATACGTCACAAAATAGAGGCAATTTTTCATATTCACATCGACTAGAAAAAAAAAAAACCTTTCACGTTCAACAAGATGACTTTCATGAAGAGGTAAAGTTAGGTCAATATCAACACTCGTACAAACTGATCAAATGTACGATTGCGCATGACTTCACCAAGATAATTTGGAACGCCCACTGCAATGCTAATTTCAAAATGTTTTTCGACCTCTAATATTTATGAGCCAAATCATGAAATCTCACCTTGCGCGATATTTTGATGCAAAAATGAGGGTTAAAATCAAGAGACCAAGCCGAAAAAAGAAGGATACCCGAATTGAGATTCCAAAACCCAATAGATGAAATAATACTTTTGGTCCACCATAGAAATAAAACTGATCTAATAGAAAATTGAGTTTTTAATACGGTGAATTAAGTCATTTATATGCCACCAGACTTAACAAGTGAGACATAAATACGTTTAAGTCAGTTGTCTATGTAAACGAATTAACAGAATAAGACGGTGTCAATTTCGTAAATAGATGAAACGCGTTTTTATACGGTTATATTAGCAACCAAATTAAGATAGACTGTAAATAAAAATAAAAAATTAATATATATCTCTTCCTATATATTTAACTCGGTTAATTGGCTAAACGACTTAATAAAAAAGACGATGGAAATTTTGTAAATATTGAAAACATATTTAAAGTGGTAATTTTGATAACCGACTTAACACAATTTAAAAAATTTAAAAACTCTCATTCACTTAGCATTTTATCTCCATGTGCACTTAGCATTAGTACCCTAAACCTTCCCTATCCTCTAACTTTGTCAAACACCTGCAACTCCACTTCCTGATTTTACTCTAATATCGACTTCACAACCATGCAACTCCACTTCCTGACTTTACTCTAACATCGACTTCAGAACCATAACCATCGTATTATTTTCACCATTTGAAGTTTGGATCTCAAGTTCTTGCTTATTGAGTAAGTAAAGTTTTTATAACAAATGATTATGATATCTTATGTTGCTAGAATGATTAGTATTTTGTTTCACTTTCAGATAATAAGGGAGAGCTATATATATTATGAATAAAAGAAAATGACATGTCAACTTCATTTTATTTTATTTTATTTTAATGATTCTTAATTATTTTGTTTTCTTTTATTTAGACACTATAGATGAAGTGTTTTCAATGGATATAGGAGATTTTGTCGTAAGTTAAATTACATATCTAAAGGTTCTATTTTATATGATATGGAGCAAAACAATAATCAAAATAATTAATTTAACTCTATCTATTAAGTCAGTTTGATCAAAAGATCTAACTTAAAAAGATGATTTGTTGAACTGAATTTATGATGTTTAAGTTAGTTAAACTGAATTGACATAACAGGAGGAAGCTTTCTTAAGTCAGTTTATGAAACGAGTTAAAAAACATGATTTTTAAGTCGTTTGCAGTTAACTCGGACACAGAACCAACATAAAATGTACATTGTAACCGACTTAAAATTTAAAAGATAAAATTCTACCATGAAGTCAAAAATCCTTTACCAAGAGAAACCATTTTCCAAAGCTTCTATAGATATCGTGTATGACTTCGATTTTAATTAGAACATCCCCTTGGACAGAATGACCCGCCATGTAGGAAATTTGTGCATGACTTGATTCTAAAATGAAAACCACGAGAAGTTTACCCTTTATACAAGGTTTGCGTAATGCAATGAGAGGAAAATCAAAGAGTTATGAGGAGCTTAAGTGTAATTTTTATTGGACGCGGAGTGGATGAATTGAATGTATGATTGTATCGACATTGAGATCACAGCGGAGGGGACCTAGGGGAAGATGGCGTCTGAATCCACTAGACCCACAAATTCAGACAAACGATGGCAGACCTCGTCCATATATTTTACAGATACCTAATAATGATTTAAATATAGAAAGGGTTTTTTGGTTTAGTTCAATGTGTCCTAATATGTATTTCATTGAAGTATAATGTTGTTTTGATCCTCATTATAGTACGAAAGGATAAAAAAAGAAAAATAAATAAAGGTTCGTAAACATGAATGAACTCTAATTACAAATAATATTTTTATATAAAGATCTATTCTAAGGTCAAGTGATCAATTTCATTAGTGAATGGACAAACAAGATACATCAATGTACCTTAGAACACTTATTAATTATTGTAATGAAGGGTTTCTCTGCACTAAGATTAACCCTAAAAACTTTTTAATTGAATTAAACATAACATTAGGTTTTTTATTATATAAGGTGATAAACATAATCTACTGTCACATAAAAAGGTAGAACACAATGGCTAAAACTCTCAAGGTTGTTTACACTGTGATTCTTTTAGTGTCTCTATTTCTTCTTTTAATTGCAGCTAGTGGTAAGTTCATTCTCATATTTTAATGTTTATACAAACCTTTCATCATTTTTAAATAACATTTCTTTTATTTTATATTTTATATTGCAGCTAAACCTTGTATGTCAGACAGAGATTGTAGAAATTTTCCGTGTCGCAAACCTAAAGTCCCTAAATGCATTAACGGTTTTTGTAAATGTGTTAGGTAACACTTAAGCTAAAACTCATTTATCTGTTATGTTAAAGTCTTTAATTTTCTTTACTTATCGTAATGTTGTTTTTCTTATATATGATTTCTCTCATAATTTTTTATATATTTCTTTCGAACTTTCAATTTCCTTAATAGCTTTAGAATCATATAAAAAATTTATTAAGACTTAGGTGTTTGATATATCATCTAAAAACTTAGAAGTTAAGTTTAGACTTAATGGAGGAGAGTGATTTATTGAGTTTTACATTGGGGGTGTTGTCCATAGGATGTCTTCGTACAACTATATACAATATTGACCGATTACTTGATAGTACTGTCTTTGTGAGATTGCACACAATACATATAATCTAGAGGGTGTTGCAATTTGCATATGACATAAAGCATAACCTTTCCATACAAGTTTCCTACATTAGTTTGGCACACATGAATTTCAAGGAGTGCATTTCATGAATTTCATGTAATATTATATTGTCGTGATTTTTGTGATCATGCTAAAATATGTTTTATGAATGCATGGTAATTTATTTTTAACTTATTCATTCATTTAACATGATGTAAAATCTACTCACGTCTTTTGTGTCTCCTCTTATTATATCTTTGTATGCAGAATTTGGTGATGACAAGAAATCAATGGAGCTTGTGGAGTAGAGGTTTGTACTTAGCTTAATTATATTTTGAGTTTTTTTTAATATTGTTGATTTTGTTGTATGAGTATAGATTCGTTAACTTCAAATGCAATTTTAAATTTAATTACTAGATTTAAAGTTCTTTGAATTCCTCAAGATTTATTGTTATTATTTGTTTTATCTTATAACTCTCAAACTTCCTAGTTATAAAGTTATAATATGTTTTATTTTATAACTTTCACGTTATAACATAACATGTTATTATTATTTTTTATTCCTAAAAAAGATATGTTTTGGTAACGTGAAAATAAGTATGGTTTTTTTTCTTCTGAATTAGTATCTTCATATTTAATTATTAGTTTTTATTCATTATCCTATATTTACAAATATTAAACAAAGTAGATTGTAAGTGTAAGGTCAATTATATAGGTTGACATTTTTAAATTTTCAATTCGACTTTTCATTTTCTAATTTATGTTGTTAATCTATATAAATTATTTCAAATATTTTTTTCTTAAATTTTCATATTTTTTTATAATAATTTTGAATTTTCTTTTATTCGTGTCTCCATTCTTCTTATATATATATATATATATATATATATATATATATATATATTTTTGTTATTTAATTATATTATTGTCATGAATTCTAGATCCTTTCGTTGATGACTCGAAGCAGTAAGCGGTTGTGGTTAACTTACATCTCAGAAGCATTATACAATAGAAAAAATAAGAGACACATGTATGTGTATCAAAATAATTAAATATAAATACACTTTTAACTCTTTAAAGATTTCCATCGTTTGATTTTTGAACAATTTTTGTACTTTTATGTTTATCAGATTTTTGAATTTTATTAGTTGTGTTTAATTTTTTTATTACTAACTCGTGTTTAATTGTTTAGTAAGTTAATTTGTAAATTAATTATATGAATTAATAAAAAAATCACAAAATTAAACTGGTCTAACTAATTTAGATCTTTTACAAAGAAGCAACATATTTCTTCTCTGACTAGTGCAGAAAAATGATCAAACAAAAAACACAATTCCAAGATCAATAATAATTGACAGAAAATTAAATATGAGACGAACACAATTTTTAACGTAGAAAACTTCCCTCAAATTGAGAGAATAAAAACCACGAGACCTAACCCAATAAAAACTTCCACCATAATAATTAATGGTACACCAGAGTCTTCTTACTAATAATAGGGACATCAATCAACAATAACCATCTTATAATAACCTTCCACTGAAGTGGGTATGTCAAAGTAAATCTCAGAGAAGAAAAAACTACTCAGAATGTATATTAAAATAATAAACTCAATGGTAGGAATAACATACTAATTTATAGATCAAACAAAGCAAGTTTGCTACACAACTGTTACCTTCTACCGGGACCAAAATATTTCTTTTTCTTCTCTGGTGAAAATGAGTAGTTGGTGAAGTGAGTGATTCAATGATTGATATTATATCAGATTGATCATGTATACAAAATAACAACCATTTATTTGATGATCAATAGTTAACATTACTCACTTTATTCTCTCAAGAAATTGCTCACTCTAGAAGAACTAAATCTTAAATAAAACTCTTAAAAACCTCTCAATCCCCAGTCCCTCGTAAGTCATAAATGTTCGGTATTGGACTCCATTCCTACGTGGAAGACATATCCAGGTGTCTCACTTTTTTCAAGTAGAGAGGGTCTTGTTAGGGTTGGAAAGAGATAGTATTTTTAAAAGAAAAAAAAAACATCCACCAAACAGATAAAATGGAAGAGTAAACTTTTTTCCCGATTTTAACAAACATGTCTCAGAAAAAATATCAATTGCGCATTCGTTAACCGTTGGATCGGACTGATATTTGGACATCAGGTTCGCAACATACAGGTTTTTGTTTTAGCTGTGATTTGAATACCTTGAAATTTTATATTAACCCTTAATTATTTTTCAATTATGAATAGTTCTTTTGAAACTATTAACAAAGATTGATCATTCAATGGAATATTGTTTTTTCTAAGTTATTTCTTCTTGGGTTAAATATGTTTTCAGTCCACCTACATTTACCAAATTTCAAACTTTGATCCTTTTAAATTTTTTATGCTACCAATTTTAGTCCATATTATTTTACAAAAGTGTACGTTGCATGTTTCAAGTGACTGTTTTTTGATTACATATCATTGATAAAACTTTAAAATATCATTAGTTTAATAATTTAACTATTTAAGCTTGAATCTTTACTAATTTATCTATAACTTCAAATTAATGATTAAATAGTTAAAGTATTACATTAATAATGTTTTAAAGTCTTAACAATGACATGTCATAAAAAAAAAGTCAATTAGAACATTAGACGTGAACTTTGGTAAAAAAAAAATAGGGACTAAAATTCATAATCGAAAATTTAGAAGAAACAAAGTTAGATGAAATATTTTAGAGAGACTAAAAATGAAAGTTGGTACATTTAGAGGAACTAAAAATATATTTAACCGGTTAATAGTTTGATGAATCATAAAAAAATAATATAATTAATTGTAACGGTCCAGATTTTGATCCAAAATATTACTTAAAAATATTTAGTTTTCAGAAAAATTATGAGAATTTTTTTTTGAAGTAAAAATGTCAAACTTACAAAATGTTCATTCACACGCTAAAATAAAATAAAATCTTTGAATTCAAAGTTATAATAATATTATAATTAAAAATGAAGAAATTTCGTTTATTTTTAAAGAAAGGAAATCCTTTACTGTATTTTTTAGTATTTTAAAAAATTTGGATATGAAAGATTAAAATGAACTTAAAAATATTGTGGCAAATTTATGATTACAAAATAGTCTTAAAACCCATTTTTTTGTCCCACATTCTTCATGCATCGACGTATATCACAACAACTAATCTTGAATCTACTCGAAGTTATTAGCATCTAAAATTTTGATGTAATGACCAGTTTTGTTTTCCATCATCCACATCAATCCAAAATAAATATATGAAAAAGTGACACAAAACAAATAAATGCAAAATTCTCAATTTAAAAGAAAATAAAACACAAACAGTAAAGTTGTGTAACAAAACATATGCATTCTTCCAAAATCTATATGATCATGATATAAACTTGTAACTATGACAACTTCTATACATGAAAATTACCCATACCAACATAGAAAAATAATATGTCACGATGGAAACTTACACGAAGATGCATATGTCATGATACATATAATAGAAAAATTAAAACTATAATACATATAATATAAAAATTCATATTTTAGTTCATATTCATCATAAAAATCAAAACTTTAATACATATAACATAAATATTTGAGTTTTTTTTTTAAATCGTATATTACATATCAAATTGAACAAAAAGGTTTTATCATTTTAATCGTATATTACGTGTGACTACCTTTTTTTTTTCTCACGTGTGCTGATTTCTATTTCTAATTTTATATCCTGCGACTTTCTTATGTTTTAGAATGAGAATTTTCTTTTTCATAATCTCTTTCAGAGGTAGTTTGTTTAGATCATTAGTCTTTTGAATTGTTGTTACTTTAATCTCCATTTGTTGTTTATGGAACCAAAATATTGGAGGATTTGCTTGATGTGGTCAAACACAATGTAACTCTTTAGAAGATCCTTCAATTAGGAAACTGAAGTTTGGAATCTAGAAAAATTTATTTCAATATCTTCCTCCCCTTCTATTAGAAAGACTTCATACTTCTTAACTAGTAAATTTGCTTTTGCTTCTTGTACATGCGTATTTCTTTCGTAGTTGAGAACTAGAACTTCAAAGATGCTTTTTGTTGTTTCTTTATTGATGTCTTTTTTGAAATCTTTGAAGGTGATAACATTCATCATGAAAGTTATGGCTTTACGATCATCTTACATTGTTTCTTTTAATGAGAGTTGAGATCCTTTCTAGATATTTCAACACCAGCAGTGTCTTTAAGAGCCTCATGAGATATGTAGAAACTTCTGAGTTTGTCAAATTGATACAATTTAACAGAGGTAGAATAGTCATATGATCAAATACTTGACACAACTTAACAGAGGTAGAATAGTCATATGATCAAATATAAGATGTAGAATAGTTATACGATCAAATACTTGACACAATTTAACAGAGGTAGAATAGTCATATGCTTGTTGTAGTTGTTATAGTCAGACTAATTAGAGCATTGCTTGTAATAATAGAATCACCCAAGGTGCGTTTAGAGCGCATTCACCAAACATATAGTACACAAATAAAAAAATGAAGTCTTGGTATTCGTTAACTTAGATCGACCATTATAGGATGCCATGTGAACTTATAAGGAATAAACTGTTCTGGAGATTGCACACTGAAAATAAAATATTAGTGCTTTAAATTGATCCTACAAAGTAATATTGTTTTCATAAAAAAACGTTAGGGTCATAATTCTTGAAACCAACTTGGTTCTAACATATTTGGTTTCTGCTCTTAACAATGAAGACGACAAACAATCTTATGTTCATGCCACTGTCAATCATTTCATTCAAGATGGTGTTCTTTCTTTTCTCTTACATACTTACCCATAGTTGGTTGCCTTGTGTGCCAAGACTACCATTCTTAATTTTCATACTGCGAATCGTCTGATATGGAGAATCAAAATTTCAGAAGTATCAAATTTTAAGGAAGCTTATCTATTCTTCAAGCCTTTAGGGGAAAATATTCCTTGAGGGAAAGTTATTTGTTATAATAACATTCATCCTTCTATATCTCTCAGTTATTGGAGATTGTTGCATGACATAAAGCATAACCTCTCCATACAAGTTTTCCAAATCACATGAATTTCAAGGAGTGCATTTTGAGCATTGAAAGATCATCCATTTATATCATGTTATATTATATTGTCGTGATTTTTGTGATCATGCTAAATAGGTTTCATGAATGTATGGTAATCTATTTTTGACTTATTCTTTCATTTTACATGATGTAAGATTTACTCACGTCTTCTGTGAATCCTCTTATTATATATTTGTATGCAGATTTTGGTGGTGACAAGAAATCAATGGATCTTGTGGAACACATGAGGTTTGTACTTAGCTTTATCATATTTTAAGTTTTTTTAATATTGTTGATTTTGTTGTATGAGTAGAGATTCGTTAACTTCAAATGCAACTCTAAATTTAATTACTACATTTAAAGCTCTTTGTATTCTTCAAGATTTATTGTTATTATTTGTTTTATCTTATAGCTCTCAAACTTCCGAGTTATAATGTTATGATATGTTTTATTTTATAACTTTCACATTATAACCACTACTAGAAATCTGTGTTTTTCCTGCGGATGTAAGCAAATATTCCGCAGGAAAGCATATTACCTGCGGATTCATATCCCACGTAAAACCTTCGTGGAAAATTGTTACCCGAGGATTTCATTATCCGCAGGTAAAATACCTGCGGCTAAATCCGTAGGAAACATAAATAAAATCCGCAGCAATTATTAAGCAAACTTTATGCATTTTCCTACGATTTTTTATGCAGAAATATCTGCAGCACTATTTCTACAAATATGTTTCGCATGAAAATCTGCAGGTATATCAACATGAAATTTTGTACAAAAATCCATTTTGTATGAAAATCCACAGGTAATTTTGAATCAAATTTATTTTCAAAAGGAATCCACATGCTTAAATTTCCAGTGAGTTTGTATGATTTTTTTATTTATTCGAAAATTTCAACTAAAAAATATGAAAATATTATTATAAATATATTTTTTTAATATTTAATATTAGTCTTTATTGAAATACTATTGCAATACTCCAAAAACAAATTTGTATCATATTTTCAAATCAAAACTAAATATTAATTAAAAACATGATCCAACTATTGTGATAACTTTAAACAAAATTTATATCATGTTCACATATCATAACTAAGTATTAATTAAAGCATGATCCAAAAAATACTAAGTATAATCAAGTACATGATACAACCAAATTAACAAAATAAAAACAAATACTACTCAATATGATCATTACCAAAGTCATCATCCCCACTATCTTCATCAGTTTCATGTCGTTGCAACTAATTAGTGGAACAACCATAATACATAATCCTAATTAAAATGACGAGCTTCCATAAGCAGATTTGGCATGAATACCAACCCAGTTTTTATCTTTAGTACAATGAATTGATTAGAGGAGGCAACCAAGAAAGAAACAGCAGTGAATAGATATATTTGGATAGGTGTAATCTAATACATTGTCATTTACTTCTTCCTGAGCTTAAGAGAACCTTTTCAATATTAGTATCTGAAACATATAGTATTAGTTAAAATCTTATAACGGTAGCTTAACTTTTTAAATTTCTCTGTAAAAAAAAAAACTTTTAATGATAAATATAATAGGGAAAACAAAAACATGTACAATGACCCTATTTGGTTCTAAAGGAAATGTGTGAATCTTCAACAAATCTAATTACAAACTTGAGTACTGGCCGACTCGGCTTGATAGTCAATTTTGTGGATTCTATCCCAAAGGACCAGCATTTATTTGCCTATTTTTTAAATTTGATACTATTTTACTATCAATAAATAGCAACCTAAAAGAGTAAGAATCTGAATTTTCATAGCTGGTTCAGATTGCATAACTCCTAGAGTCATGTAAGTATCAATTTGATAATTTCTATACATTTAAGAATTGGAACAGATGCCTTAAACGGAACAGAATATAATGTCAGTCAACATGAAAATTATCTCTCAATAGTCCCATTGAGACTCTTTCATCCCCTAAACAATTAAAACCATTGCCGTAGCAAAGTTAAAGCCAACTCTATCAAAATTTCAGCACATCCTGATCCCAACCAAAAACAATCTTATACTAGTAATACACTCCAAGCACAAGCCAACTATAATAATCAGACTACATGTATTATCAGCTATTGAAGTTTATCTTTTTTCAAGAAAACACTATATATAATTGCATTTATGAAACAAACAAGTCTAGAAAGATTAATGTCGGATGTGTTTGTATCTAGCATAGTTATGGTTGGTAGAAAATCAGTTGAATGTAGTAATATTACCTTAAACAAGTCGAACAAATCATTTCACTTATCTTTACTTAACTTTTTCCATGATGGTTTTGCCTCTTCCAAGCTAGAACGTATGATACTAGCAATTGTTGAAACTACTAGTTTGTGTCGATCAAACCTATGTAAAAAAGAAATATATAAAATTATGTAGTGTAACTTAATAATAAAATAAAACATCAATAAAATGTGAGTTGTTCACCATCCCCTTATGGGAGTATTGGAATTTTTTATATATTTTCTTCACCACTAATATGACTCCCAATTGTTCCAGGTAGTTCTGTGCATATAGCTAATCAAACAAGCAACTTGGCCAATACTCCAAACATAAACCACATGATATCATATTAGACAAACACAACTTCTGTAAAAAATATGCACAATAATTACAAGATTCAGCATCTTCTTTTCTCTAGATACTGCAGAAAGTTAAGCTTGAAAAAATCAATATTTGTTAAGCTTGAAAAAATCAATATATGTGTTCAATATTTTAGGAGCATAATACCTAAAATCATGTTCTACAAATAAAAGAATAAAAAAAATAAAGTGACATTAGAGCTGATGTACACTACTTTAGCAGAGAAAAAACAAAAAAAAAAGTAAAAAAACAACACCATTCGGATATATTTTAACTTGATATTATTATCTGACTATCTAAGGAACAAAAAACAACACAAATCTGCATTTTTGGTTGACAAAATTATTAGAACCACCAAAAGTGAAAATTTAACAATATGTATAAAAGTAAATAAAAAGCTGGCCATGCTCAAACTAATATCTGAAAATTGAAAACAAAAATATAAATATGTCATTCTTAGTACACAAAGAATAAAATGAATATGAAAATTTGGATAAAAAGAAAACCAAATATGAGAAGAAAAAAATATAAATACCACAATAGCCTTTTAGAAATGAAAGGTAATGCTTCCTACAATAGATCCTTGATGGGTTCAAGCCTGTCATTTTCTTTGTCTGGAAACACAATCACAAGCAATCGAAGGTATAATTAACAACAAAAAGAGACTGAGGTCGTGGTTCAGGTGTTCTGTTGGGTGGTTGTGACACCCAAAATCTCAAAATAATATATATAATAATTTATATTATATTTCTATAAAATTTACAGCGGATAAATAAAAGTATATTTACAAGAAAATAAAAACTTTATATTTAATTTAGGATATCATGTTCTCAAAAATAAAAATAAAAACACTTTAAACTTATTTTATCAATTAAAATAGTGCAATCTCGATAAGCTTGATTTAACAAATGCAGGTCCCAACAGTCAAACACAAACAACGAAGGAGGTGAGTTTCGAAATTATGATGACAGTATAATACAAGTAAGAAGAACACGCAAACAATCATAATAGGGCCGTATGATTACACAAATATTCTAACAAGAAATATCACATTCAAAGGTCAAAATCACTCAAGGAAAATCAATAGATTTCACTGTATCATCAAATTGTCTAAGAGAAATTATCACTACACATGATACATATTAATAACAACAAAACAATTACAATAAAATGCAATGATATGCATGAACTTAGACTACACTTCACAATGTGGTACCGTTCTAACTCTGAAGTACTTGGTTAGGAGGCTTGATACTATGCCACCATCCCGGTGGACGGACAATTTAAATTGGCTCTGTCCTCATAGATCCCCTCAACTTAACCCGAGACACATATACGTGACAGTCGAGGTAAACGTGGGTTGCGTGGTAGCTCCGACATTTGGAGTGCTACCTCCAAGTCACCTAGGAATTCCTCACCCGAATACCTCCAAGGTCTAACAATCTTGCCTTAAGGCTCGACAGCAGACCGCCACGATCAGACTCATTCAGTTGTACTTCCCCAGAATCACTAGGCTTATCAGGCCCTACCTATATGATGACAAAATAATCTCCACTTCACAAATTCACAATATTTATTTTCTCCCTCGTTGGTTTAATGATACTCTATTAAAACCGTCATCTCAAACACAAATTGAAAATCACTATTATTTCATCAACTATGGGGTTAATTCACTATTCTCATCACGGTTTAGAACGTCACTATCATTAATCATACATCATCATCATCACATAAACTCCTCACAAATTTATAGCATCACTATCATCAATCAAACATCATCACATAAACTTATCACAAATTTATAACATCACAATTATTAACCCTACATCATCATCATCACATAAAATTATCACAATACATCAATCTTTTGTCATCACACCACATAAACTCATCTAATCACACATATATATAAACTTAATTTGACACCAATATCACAATAATATCAATTTCACACATTCAAAGAATTAAATCAATCAACACCTTACAAAATATTTATATTCTATATTTTTAATCTCACAATATCCATATTTGTAAATTATTAATTTATCCCTCAAAGGGCTACTGCCATACGTAGCGAGCCCGGATGAATTGTTGGGAAATACGGTTTTCCCGTTCATCTCACAATATATTATACTCATGAATTCAAACACTTTCTCACCCCTTACCTTATTTTGACGCTTTCACACACGAATATGATTCCACGAGCAAACAAACTTGTTCATTGACTCTTCGTCCTTCAATCGATCATAAATCAGAAACCCAATCATTGGATAATATAGCCACTTTTCACACGGTCATTTTGCGTTGGTTTCACTCAAATCGGACTTACGGTGAAGGAGAACGGTGCAAAATAACGAATTTCAAATTTGGGCGACAATAGAGAAAGTTTTCTGGAACAGTTATCGATCAAAGGTGTCAAACGATAGCGTTATTGTTGTGTTTCCTCTTTGGTTTTACGGCTGCCCTTCCAACTTCCTTCCCTTTTTTGTTTGTTTTATTTACTAATAATTAGGGTTCATACATAAATCAAACCCATTGGTCTCCTTTTAGGTTTTACTAGTTTTATTTTATTTTATTTTAAAACACAATTTCATTAATAAGCATTATTACTATAATCAAAACTAATATCTTATAAATAAAAATAATTAATCTTTTAAAATACATTAATAACAAAATCTCATATTTAAATAATCCTATAATAATATTTCTAGTTTTTTTCAAAAATTCAAAATAAATATTACCATCATTAGAGAATAGTCGAAATTAGAAAATAAATAAATATAACATCAACACTTTATATTAATTACTAAATCTTAATAAATATATATAAAATCACAATGTC
>PGTU02001159.1:0-23390 GCA_002896215.2 Cicer echinospermum
AAACAATTATGTATTGTATTAACACTTACCAGATGTGTGAATCCGATAGTGTTATATTTTTTAAAACACTATAGAATGTGTGAATCCAGTAGTGTTAATTTTTTAAAAAACAACTACCAGATCCTAGAATCTGAAACAATCCAGTACATAACTTCAAAAAATTTAACAACCAAAATGACAATGAGAAAGCTTTTAGAGCTACATTACCTTTGCAATGAACAAGAATACAATTGATGATGCCAATGGATAGAAGAATGAGAATTTTGAACTCTAAAAACGTGAAAATGTGTGAAGAATTTAAGGTTGAGTATTGAAGAAGTGTTTGGCGAAAAGGCTGACTTGCTTTTGTATTTGTGGCTTTCGGATGCTGGAACCCGATAACTTAAATTACTGAATTCATGCACCCGAGAATTTAACGATTCAAAAGTTGAGATTCAATAAAAGATAAATACAAAAATTTGAGGAGCCTCTAAGCAACAATGGAAGATAAGCAAATATGATGTGGACCGATGAAGCTCCCTTGTCCTATTCCTTTTGTTGTATAAGGATTTGGGTCTGATTGGTCTTTTGACTTGTTTCAATAAAAAGAGGTATATCTATTATAATATATTAAAATATACTCTTATATTCTAACAAACACTCTTTTGCCCTTCTTATTATTTTACACATTACTTTAGCACTTTTTTGTTTTTGTTTTGACACATATTTTACTATTATTATTTTTGCATATAATATTTTGTGGAACTATTCATGTTTCATGAGTTACAAATTACAATACAATAAATATTAGTTATTCGACACTCATTGTTCCTCCATCATTATTGGTAACAGTTCTTCCTATAGTTTTAAATCTGAATTAATATATTGTGTCCTTTTAAAGTTTTCTCAAACTACAATTAAGGGAAGTTATTTTATATCGCATGTTATTTTTATCTGGAAATAGGAAGACAACAACATATATGATTAGGTCCCTATGCAACTCTTCGTATGCTCATTACATACTTTCAAACTTTTTTCCTTTTAGATAAGCAAAAGTGTGATAACTCATATATTTTTTGAGTTTATATTTTTTTGAGTTTTAATTTTATTTATATATATTTTGATATATTTGTGATCAATTGTTGTTGTTGACATTTGGTCCAAATACATCACTTTTTCTTTCAAAATGTGCTTATCTTTCATTACATAGTATATTATGTGTTATCCAACGTGTTTTTCGGATATACATTGAAATTTGAAACAGGTTTCTAACAGTAATACACATCTCTTAAATTTCAGTGATAATATGAATAAGTTATACAATATTATATGATGACAACTACAATATCTTTTTCACCTCATCTTTAGACATATCGAGTCAAATAGTTTAACACTTAACTCTAAGATTTTTTTAGATGAAAAATAAGAAATAATTCATGTCTATGAGATATACCTATCTCACATTTTTAGTTTATACAATCATTTAATTTCTTCAAATTGAGTATTACATAATATCATCAGGAAATAAATTAAATAAAAATTTTAATAAAAAATAGCTATTTTTAGTGAAATCTATAAAATAAATAAATATATTTCATGTCACTTATTAGATAACTAAAATTAATATTCAAACCAGATAGAGAGATATATCATTTAGAATTAGACCAAAAATTCGTTATTGAATTATAAAATTCTTTAAATTCAATTTATATTATTTCAACACGTCTTTTCTTTTTTATTCTCATTATACTCTTGTTGATATGGACTTATAAAAAAATTTGTATGTTATCTAAAATATTGAAGTTTTTTGCTATGATTATATACTAAATATATTTTAATTTATTTTAAATAGTAAATTTATTTTTTAATTTTTGGTACAATATAGTAAATTGGTTCAGTACTATAGAAATAATAATATTCAAATTAATATCATTTTTTAAGTATTGTTTGCATTAATATAAAATATATTCGACACATTAAAATTGTAAATAGACAACATTGACGCATCAACCTACTGAATATTTTTTCTAAAGACAAAATCGTAGAGATTTTATTAAATTATTGTCAAATTATATGTATTTTAATATGTAAATATTTTTTAAAAAAAATTATATTACTCGCACGACGTGTGAGATTTTAATCTAATTTAAATAAAATAAAATATGCATGAATAAGTCAAGAGGTTGTAATAGAGTGACATGAGCAATTTTATTTTGTTTTTTGAGCAGACTCAAATGAAAATTATACTAGGCGTCTTAAAAATAATTCATTGATTTCACCACGTGACTATACTTTCTAATGACTCTCATTTTTCAATACAGTCATGCATTTTTTCCAAGCAATATTTGCTCATTTTTACAAGAAATGTCTGTTTATTATATGTCATTTGTTGAGAAAAACACCTTATAACTCTGAAGTTAAAAAATATATTATTATTTATTATTATTATTATTATTATTATTATTATTTATTATTATTATTTATTAAGAGAAATATATTGCTTTAATTCACAAAAATTTCAATTTATTTTTAAGCAAGATCTCTATGGTATTTTTCTTAAG
This sequence comes from Cicer echinospermum, assembly GCA_002896215.2. Lineage (NCBI taxonomy): Eukaryota > Viridiplantae > Streptophyta > Magnoliopsida > Fabales > Fabaceae > Cicer > Cicer echinospermum. The sequence continues at coordinate 2,541 of PGTU02001159.1, forward strand.
GAAAAAAAGGTAGTGACAACTTATTTTCCCTGAAGTTATAGAAATTAATGATACTTTAACGGGGCATTCATCGTACATGGAAAAGTATTGCTTCATTGTCGATCTTATCTCTATGTTGTGTAAATATTACTAGACAGCATCCAACAATGTCGTGTACCCTTCGTCTAAAATATTATTGGTTTACCCTTCCCTTCTTTATTATAAGATTCATTTTTTAGACTCTTTTTTATCGCTTAATATAAAATTATTTTCAAAATTCATATACATTAATAATTTCTTCATAAAAATAACCCTATTTAATTTACAATTGAGAAACAATTTTGTTTTTGTCTTGTAATATCATATGTAAGGGTAATTATATTTTATTATAATTTATTGCTCAACTAAACTACTTTCTTAATACTGTAGTTAATGTGAGTCTTGTAATAAAAGAGTATATTTGTAAATGTAACATAATACATAATAAAAGAAAGTATATAAGATAATTTTCTTGGCGGACGGATCCAAGCAATGTAACTTCACCTTAGGCTTCTTCAGCCCTGAAATTCTACAAATCGCTATGTCGAATTTGGTGTGGCAGCACCACAATTCAGTCTTATGGGTTCTCAACAGAGAAACACCACTGAATGATTCTTCTGTGTGTTACAATATCTGATGATGGCAATGATCTTGTGATACTGAATGGAAAGGAAAGGATTTGGTCATCATCCAATGCGCCGAGCATCGCAACCAAGTCAAGTTCCAAACTTTTAGATTCAGGGAACCTTGTACTACTTGAAGACACGACAGGTAGAACTATATGGGAGGATTTTCAGCATCCTTCAAATACACAGTTACAAGACATGAAACTTACTACCAACAAAAGAACAGGTTGGTTAGCTTAAGTATTTAATTAAAAAAATATGGCAGCTATAATCAGTTATTAGAATTATAATTAAATATAGTCAATTATTATTATGCACTAATATTTAGTTATGAATGAACCATGATGGTCTGGTTATTCTATATTTGTTTAATCGTTACTACATTAGACGGTACACTGAAAAGATGGCAATGAGGCGTTCATTTCTCAACTTCGGTTCTCATTGAAATGTATGAAAGTTCTTATACATTCTTAACTGAAATATGTCATGATTGTATCTAATTACAGGTTGAGAAAGTAAAAACTACATCACTTAGAACAGCTCTTCTAATCCATCCATTGAAACTTCTCTATTAAGTGTTGAACGGACTTAGTATAACTTAGGTGTCATTTGGAACAAAACTCGACCATTGCCGCACCAGTCCATGGGATGGTATTGATTCAGGCTTCCATTATACGAAAACTCATGACTCAATGATATACATGTTGGAGATGACAGTTCCTTCTTTGAAACAACAAAGGATACATTGTCTCATAATCTATAATCTGACTTCAGAAGGAAACTGTGAAGAGAAATGCGTGGATAAAAGAAGAAAGAATGGAATGTAACATGGAATAGTCATCAATGGAATGTTGATGTTTATTGGTGTATGTGGAACTTTGCTAGCTGTAATCACAAAGCTCACCAATATGTAGCTGTTGCAAGGGTTTGAGCCAAAGACAAAGAGGAATGAATAGACAAAATGGGATTGGAGGGTGTTTAGACGGAACCTTTGCAAAAGTGTAAAAAAGAGAGGCATTCATAACAAAAGTACAGAGAGTAAGCTGATGATTTTTTGAAACTACAGTGGTCAAAGTTCCTGATTTTGCAGATGTCTTCTCTCCCACTTCACCAGACACATGCAGAAGCCAAGTTTGGGGAATTGCTCTGTGTTGCATATTCATGATGATGCTGACATGGTGTATAACTTGACTGGGAATCTAGTTGACATACAACAATTCTCAAATGGAGGACTTTGACATGGTAATGTCCGTGTAGGCCTACACAGAAATTGGTAAACATTTTATGCTGGTTACTATTGTGCAACAAATTTGAATACATACACTTCTGAGTTTACCCTTTCCCTCACGGTTTCATCTGGGTGCAGATTAAAGAGGAAAACAAGCCGGTCATCATTATTATAACAGTGATAACAGAACTGTCTTAGTTTCTTGCTTGTGCATATATCATGTGGAGAAGAATATCTAACCCACCACGGTAATATATTCCATATACTCTGAAGAGTTTTCTACATATTAGTACTGTCGATACAAATCATACAAAGACATGTTCAGAATTTTCTATAAAATTAAATTATTTCTGCTAACTAGTTTATGTTTTCTTTAACTGAACAATTTCAAATCAGTCCATTTTTATTGTTTGACGCTTCTTCCTCCTGCTAATTTGTGGCTTTCAAATAATTCAGGAAGAAACCAATTTGACAACACAATTGGAGAATTGTCACAAGTTAAACTCCAAGAGCTATTATATTTAAATTTTGGAAAGCTTGCAACTGCGACCAACAACTCCAATGCATCCAACAACTTGGGCAGGGTGGTTTCGGACCAGTATACAAGGTATATTAATTAAATGAAGTTGTAGAAAATAATTCTGATATATTTCAAAGTTGTAAAAAGAGTACATGCACAAATTTGTTTAATTTCTCTTCTAGGGAGCACTGCCTAGTGGTCAGGAAATTGCGGTTAAAAATGACTTCTACAGCATCTGGACAAAGTCTAAAAGAATTCATGAATGAAGTAGTGGTGATTTCTAAGCTTCAACACCGCAATCTTGTAAGACTTCTCGGTTGTTGGTTGAAGGAGAGGAAAAGATGTTGATATATGAGTACATGCCAAATAAAAGTTTGGATGCATTTCTCTTTGGTTAGTCTTTCACACTGTACCATTTGTTTCATACCCAATTCAAGCTTTGAGGTTAAACGCTATTCATCATATATGGAAATGTGTTTGTAACGATGAACAATTGTTTCACAGCAATGACACAACTTAACTTATCTTGTATTAGTACTAGATTCAAAAATAACAAAAGTTCAATTTTTCATTTATTAGATTCATTGGAAAGTAAAATCCTTGATTGGAGTAAACGCTTTAGCATAATAGAAGGAATAGCTCGGGGATTGCTTTATCTTCACAGAGATTTCAGGCAAAAAATTATACATAGAAATTTGAAGCCAAGTAATATCTTGCTAGATAATGAGCTTAATCCAAAATATCAGACTTTGGTATGGCCAGAATCTTTGGAGGTAGTGAAGATCAAGAAAATACTAGAAGAGTCGTCGGAACTTAGTAAGTACACCACTATACCTTCTTAGTTCAAGGTTAAAGTAGTGTACTTTGATATTAAATTAAATTGTCTTGCATTTCAATGTAGTGGATATATGTCTACAGAATACGCAATGCAAGGACTGTTTTCTGACAAATCTGATGTTTTTAGCTTCGGAGTTTTGCTTCTTGAGATTGTTAGTGGAAGACGAAATTCAAGCTTCTATGACTGCGAGGATTCTTTGACCCTTTTAGGATTTGTAAGTATCTTAAATTATCTTATCTAACTAACCCAATCTTGGATGTTCTTCAGCTTTCTCAAATGTTTGATATTTGGCTTGTCAATTTAGGCTTGGATACAATGGACATAAGACAATATTTCATCTCTTATAGATCCAAGAATATATGATCCTATTCATCATGAATGTATCTTTAGGTCCATACACATAGGGCTTCTGTGTGTACAAGAATTTTCCATAGACAGACCCACTATGTCTGCTGTAATTCTATGCTTAATAGTGAGATTGTAGACCTTCCTCCATCAAAGAAACCTGCATTCATCTTGAGGCAGAATATGATGAGCACAGTGTCGTCTGAAGAAAGCAATGATGGCTTGTACTCTATCAACTTAGCCAATATTTCAGATATCCATGCAGATAGCTAACTAAGAACACTATATCGTCTCTTGGAGAGAATAAGAATTATGTTAGTCTAGGAAAGGTTGCTGGAACTTGGGAAAATTATAGGTATACCCGTTTCTTTGTCAAAAGTATATAATAAGGTTTCAAGTATTGAAAGTTTTGCTATTGAGATGATTTATGAGCTCAGAAAACTTTAAAGTTGTTTTATATCTTGTATTTGCCCATCCACTGTAATATTATCATCTATGAAATATTAAAATTACCTTGTTATTTCTTTACCACATAGCATACCGTTTTGTAATTTGTTTTATAAAGAGTTGGTCGTTTTAAAACTTTTCTATAGCAGTTTACAACTAAATCATTAATTCATTGAAAGTCCACTATAAAACCACATGCATCATAAGAGTAAGGGACATTACAATTAAACTATACTGAAGCATAAATTATGACCATGACGCTAGAACTTCTCTCTATTGAATTCCTAAATTGTGTTATTGTTCTTTCCCTTAAAAAATTTATTATTCTATTTAGCAAATTTGTACAGTAATGATTTTTGGCACATCAAAATAAGTGGATGTCTTTAATGTGTACCATAGATATTTTTGGAAATTAAAATATTTTAATGTTGATCATTTTTAAAAATTCTTTAATTTTTATAATTTGTCTTCTTTTTCTTGTTAAACTTTTTGGAGATATTAAATTTGTCTTTAACACATTGTATTTTGTCAATTTCAATTTGAATTTTAAAACATAAAATATGGGATATAAAAACTAAAAACTAAATAAGATGAGTTATATATGCTACATCTCTTTGTCATTTTTATTTCTTCCGGTTTTCCACATGTTTCCTCAGACATAATTTTGTTTGAGTATTGTCGAACTCTAAAGATACGTCTAGATGGAGGGTTTTGGGAAAGAAAGGGGTGAGAGGACTTCTTTTTTTTTTTTTTTAAATTAAGGAAGCTATATAATATGTCTAAAGATAAATTAAGTGTAATTGAGATGTTATATGACAATTTAAGAGGACTTATTTTCTTTTTTCAAATTAAAGCAGCTATATAATGTTTCTAAAGATAAATTAAGTGTAATTAAGATGCTATATGACCATTTATATGTAATTCTTTTGATTATTGTAAGATTTCAAATATATACCAAGGTATGGACATAACCCCAAAGGCCTACTCCCAAACATATCCTAAATGTGAACACATCTTCTATCCAGGATTTGAACTACATGAACAAAACACAGCAAATAGAGATAATAATTTGTATTATGTCAATTTCTTCATTAGTTCACTAATTGTCCTTAACAAATTGATTTTTCTATAAACTAATTGCATATATACTCTAATTAATTTTGACTAAGATGAAACTAAGAACTAAGAATTAAATTCAAGCTTCGATTGCCAATCACTTGTACTACTATAATGTGTAGGTCTCAAACAGAATACATATTTCTTAGGAATATCGTTGAAGAAGTCTCTAATAAGATTGATCGCACTCCTTTACATGTTGCTGATAACCCCAGTTGCACTAGAATCCGCAGTGCTAGAAGTGGCATCTCTACTAGGAGGATGTGACTGGTTTGGCTCTGGCAGCAAAGTTATAATCACTACAAGAGATAATCATTTGTTATCCACTCACAGGATTGTGAAGTCATTTGAGGTAAAACAGCTAAAACATGAAAAGGCTCTCGAATTGTTTAGTTGCCATGCCTTCAAAAACAAAAAAATGGATCAAGATTATGTTAATGTTGTCAACCATGCAGTATTATTGTCATGGTCTTCCATTGGCTTTGGAGGTGATAGGTTCTCACCTGTTTGGCAACAGTTTGGATGTATGGAAATCAGCATTAGATAAATATGAAAAAAGTTATACAAAAAGATATACACAACATACTTAAAGTTAGCTATGATGATTTGGAAGTAGATGAGAAGGGCATTTTTCTTGACATGGCTTGTTTCTTCAATTCTTACGAAAAGAGCTATGTTAAAGAAATACTAACATGGTTTTCATGCGGAAGATGGCCTTCAAGTGCGACTAACAAATCTCTCATAAATCTCTCATAAAATTGATGGCAATGGTTGTGTTAGAATGCATGACTTAATTCAAGACATGGAAGAGAAATCGCGAGGCAGGAAATCACCATTAGTTCCTGGTAGAAGCAGTAGATTATGGTTTGATGAGGACATTGTTAGTGTTTTGGAAGAAGATAAGGTATGTTAGAATATATCTACTTTGTAAACATTTTTTTTACTAATGTATTGTTTCTAAGAAGATAAGGTATGTTTCCAATATTGTTTCTTCTCCATTATCAATTAAAAAATGTTTGACAAACTTTATTACCATTCGCAGAAAAGGATGCTGATTTATAATTTGTGAATTTCTCCATGTATGTTGATGACAAAGTCCTAACATTTACTTTATAAATTATGATTTCAAATTGAAAGGGAACTGATGCAATTGAAGTTATAATTGTTGACTTGAACAAAGATAGCGAGGTGGAATGGAATGGAGTGGAAAATCTTTTAGGCAGATGAAGAACTTAAAAAATCTTTATAATTAGAAGTGCAAGATTTTCAAAAGGCCCTCAAATTCTACTAAATAGTTTGAAAGTGCTTGACTGGAGTGGATATCCATCATCCTCTTTACCATATGATTTCAATCCCAAAAATCTTGTGATACTTAACCTTCCTGAAAGCTGCCTTAAATCATTCAAATCACCTAAGGTGTGTATTCTTTTCAAATATATAAATATAAATACTATCTTTAACATGTTTTTTGACATTAAACTAACATGTATTTCTGGTCGAGATTAACCTAATAATTTTAGGCATCTATTTTTGTTGTGTAGGCATTTGAAACATTGAGCTTTCTGAATTTTGAAGACTGCAAGTTCTTAACAGAATTACCTAGTTTATCTAGAGTACCAAATTTGGGGGCACTATGTCTTGACAACTGTACTACTTTTAAATTATAATCCATGATTCAGTTGGATTTCTTGATAAACTTGTTTTATTAAATGCTCAAGGATGCACTCAACTAGAAATTTGGGTACACAACATCAACTTGTCCTCTCTAGAGACTTTGGATATGAGGGGTTGCTTGCGTCTTGAGAGCTTACCTGAAGTATTGGGAAGAATGGAGAAGTTAAGAGATGTTTATTTAGATCAGACTGCACTAGATAAGTTACCTTTTTCAATAGGTAATCTTGTTGGGCTCCAACAACTATTCATGAGGGAATGCCAATGGATGATTCAGTTACCAAGTAGTATCCATTTATTGCCCAAACTTGAGATAATAACTGCTGAAGGTTGTCGAGGGTTTCGATTATTTGACAATAATAATCATAAAGAAAAAGTTGGTTCACAATCACTAGTGATTCCAGCAGTCATGCGTATTTATGATGAAGGCATGAAGAGCTTACTTGATGTGTGTTTTCTTAACATGTGTCCTAATAACGTCATAGAAGTATGCAGTCCTTCGTTTGCTAATGGAAATATTAGATTAGTGTTTTTTGGAAGGGACTAAACAAGGGATGTAAATTGGTACCAGCTGGAAATCAAGGAATCATCTATGTATTTTTGGTTCCGAAAGAAATTCCCACGGATATCTCTATGTTGGGCAGGACAACCTCAAATTAATAAAGACAATATGATGTTGGATTTCAAGTTCAGCGTACTCATCAATGGCACTAAGCAACTCACTTCTTCATGTAACTACATATTTTCTGCAAAAAAGATGATGCAGCAAGTACTTTTCTGTGATTTAGAATGGGAAAGTGGAAAAGCCATTTTCAGAGCATGAATGGTATAAGGCAGAGATTTTATGTGAGTTGAAATACCACATGCCATGTGGCTTGGAAAGGGTACTGGATATCAACGACAGGAGGACCATAATACGAAGTTGGTCCTTCATTCGTTTCGGTGTAGAAAACAAGGAGGATGTCATATTTCCGCCTAGGTTTCAGAGTTGATGAGTTACAGAGAAGAAAAGAAACATTGAACGTAGTCAATGGTTCCAACAAACACTGATGTGTTGGGAGTCTCAATCACAATGTTAGATAAAATTGAAGTTAGTTGTAGGTAGTTATAAGTCGATTACTATTGACTACTAGTTAAGATTTATTAGTTTGGTTATATATAAAGTGTATCACATATTCATTGTAGTCAACTTTTCTCATTGAATCAATTCGAAATAGAACGCTCATGACTTAGCTGTTTTGTGTTTCAAATACAACATTCTCTCAAAAAACCCTGTAATAAATAGTTGATCTTGAAAAAACTGACCTACCCAAATGATTTTCTGTTTTTGTGTTTTCAAATTTAATCAACTGGTTTTTTTTTTCTCTTTCTTTTGCGTCTTTTCAACTTTGTCTTAATTAATCAACAAAGCCGCACAAGTCATTCTAAAAAATGACTTGTGATTTTAAGTTTTTCATTGTACCAAAGGATATCTTGTAGCTAGCAATATTGTGAAGACAACTTTTTTTGTTATGTTCTTCGTAAATGACCATATTCTTTTAGATTCACTTTAGTTATTTTTATTTGATCTCAATTTGTATTACTTTGAGATAATAAAAATATGTAATTTGATAGAGACCAGTCTCCAAGATTAATAGAAATTGTAATATTGCGTGATAATAAGAAATATTATAGAGAATGATCCTTATAATCCCAGAGCAATGCTCCTCAGCGAAGATAATTTATTTGTATTCCCAAATCTAGAAGGTTCTAACTAAATATGATTCTGAAAATGATTTCCTCCTTGCTAACCGTCTCCTTAATATAACTACATTCTCCTGCTAACAAATTTGCTACATAAGCATATCGTAAACAATTCTCTATTTGGCCCATTTATTGTTCTAGGCCCAAATCCAGTACCTAATATAATTCATCAATAATTTCCTTTAATTAATCTAATATAATCATCTTGAAGTGCACATGTGTGTATTAGGGGCGTTAAGGAATTAAATTTCTGTCTTTTTTGACAAATAAACAAATAATTCTTTACTATAAATTATTTTCTCCATCATACAGCAATTTTAATGGTGACAGAACTAGGATATAATAAAAGTCGTTTGTCTCTCAAAAGAATAAAAACCTTTATTATTACTATATATTGATCAACATACTAAAAAACTGTTCCGATATGCCACATACCTTTATGCAAAATACTAAAAAAATTAAACTACAGTGAAGCATAAATGCTGATTTAACTTACCTGCACCTCTTATTGTAACTTGGACCAAATGAAAACGATAAATAATTTTACTTAAAAAATTATTCGCCTTAGATACTGCAGATTCCTCTTGAGGATTGGATATTTTTGCATTCTGTCAAGGAAAAAAAAAAGGTAATGATATTTCATAATAATGCAGTCAAGATGAAATAATTGCTCCTTACTCTTAAAATTTCTAATACTATCTACTCAAATTTTAAATCTGAGACACCACCCTGTGTTAATTCTATCTTACATCTTCTAGAAAAAAGATTTTGTTTCATTAGACGGGTATGAGCATAAAAAGAATACTGTAGAAACAACTCTACTACCAAACCAAAGAAATCATCATATCCAAATTGAAACTACCAAAAGTGAATTCATAGTGCAAGGAGATATCTATGTTTAAAGCTTTCATAACAATATCAAAGAGCAAAATGAACAAATTTATCTTAAACAGGAATCCATCTATAAGACAATGATTGTCTACGCGGCCCCTAGCTAGAATAAAATAATCATAATGCAAGCAATGCTACAAATCTACCTTTCTTTCTCATTTAACAATAGGCCCTTACTTAGAATTGCAATACTATATAATCAAACTTAAAATCTGAGACTAAATGTATTAAAATTTGAAAGCAAAATAAAGAATGATGATAATTGATTACTATAACAATAATTGAATCAAGATTATTAAACGGAATTCTGTTTCTTTGAACAGATATGAGCATCGCTAAATTAGAAATGGATGAGGGTCAATGGATGAGGGTCAATGAACCAAAATTAAATTCAAAGAAACCATTGGAAGGAACCAGAAAGAGATTAGCGAGAAATGGATGAGGTCAATGTAGGTGGTGTTTTGTGTAGGTTAGTGTGTTATAGCGGAGAATGAATAAGGGTTTGAAAAGAAAGAAGATGAAGGGAAAAACGGTGTCATAGAATGCAAGGGGTGAGTAGGCTGTTTTCATAGAGGAGTGACTCTCACACTGTGGGGAGCTTTACAACAACAATGGAGATGACCAGAAATAGGAGATATCATTTAGTCACAAACTTAAACTTTTGTCCAAACACAATTTTAGATTTAAAGAAGATGCATTTACACATGTAATGAATAATAACGAAAAAGTTGTTTTGCTGACAATATGTTTTTTCATAAATGAATTAGAGAACTATATGGAGACCTATTAGATTTAATTATGAGAATGACGCCACTTGGCACTTGCAACCCATTTCAAAAATCACACAATTCATATTTATCTGTTACACATTTTTTTTAAGGAATCTGCTACACAATTCAATATGGTGGAAACATCTTAAATTTGAGAAAGCAAAAAAGAATGAAAATCCAAATTGGTTCTCCAACTCACAACAATATTGTAATAAGGCAGCCTCTAACTCTGTTCATAATTAACATGATTGTTTTTTTTAATAGAAAAAAAAATCATAATTAACATGATTGATTTTTTTAATAGAAAAAAAAAACCAGAAGTAGTATATGTCTCATTTAGTTACATTATTGTTTAAATTCTAGCCATATTAAGAACAACTCCCTGATCAGGTTCAATTACCAAACCATAAGCCGGTGAATGGCACCACGACGCTGTATTTGCAGTAGTTTCATGTCCAGCAAAGAATAGAGTTCTGCAGTTATCTACAATGAACCTGTCTTGTAAGATTGAATTATTTCCACTATCAAGTATCATTTGCAAGAATCTAAAAACAAAGTATAATACCATTTTCCAAATTAGTATCATCTCTAACAAGACCAACAAAATAATAAGATATGAATATCGTAGATTAGTAACACTGCTTCAGAAGATAGCTGATAGCTGATAGCTGATAGCTGATAGCTGATAGCTGATAGCTGATAGCTGATAGCTGATAGCTGATAGCTGATAGCTGATAGCTGATAGCTGATAGCTGATAGCTGATAGCTGATAGCTGATAGCTGATAGCTGATAGCTGATAGCTGATAGCTGATAGCTGATAGCTGATAGCTGATAGCTGATAGCTGATAGCTGATAGCTGATAGCTGATAGCTTATGGCTTATCGGGCCGATAAGCTATCGGGCCGATAAGCTATCGGGCCGATAAGCTATCAGGCTGATAGCTTATCAATGCTGATAGCTTATCAAGGCTGATAGCTGTTATCGCCCGATAGCGGATAGGCGATATCACCTATCAGATATTAAGATATCAGATTTTCAATTATGCGTCACCTTATATTTTCATTTCACAAAAAAAAAAAAAAAAACACACTTCACAAAAATAAAAATAAAATGAGAATGACCTGAACTGTACCTGACCCGATAATCCGATTGGATGGGAACCCGGAGAGCTTCCATGCGATGTAGGTGATAACACCGACAGGGTTAGACACGATGAGTGTGCGGCGAGTAACGAGCCAGAGCAGGTATGATTTCCTGAATAGAGCGAGGTTCCTCTGAGGGAGGTTCAGCCTTGACTCACCGGCAATCTGTCGTGCGCCGGCGGTAACAATACAAAAGATCGGACCCGGAACGGAGTATTCAATGGATGAGTTGATCTTAACGCGGGGGAGAAAGGCAGCGGCGCGCTGAAGGTCGACCATCTCGCCGCGGAGTTTATCGGATTTGTTGTCGACGACGACGAGCTCGTCGGTGAGGTCCTGAGTGAGGATGGTCTGAGATGGTTCTAATTTATCCACACGTCAAAGAAAACGATGGCGGTTGATGAAAGCTGATTTGGAAAGAAAAGGACCAAATAACACTGTAACGGCCGGGTTGGTTTGTGTGCTTCCGCCTTTTAATATTTCAGTCTTCAATTTTAATGAAAGATCAATATCACTCGACTTTTCAAATCCTAGTTTTGGAATTTTAGTAGTTTGTTTATATTTTTTTTTTATGCTATTTTTTTTTGGCATAACTTGCTTTTACTTTATTTGATTTGGTTAACAAGACAAATATCCTTTTATTTTAGCTTTTTTTTCTTCTAATATTCCATGAATTTTAAATTACATATTAAATTAAACAACAATACCTCTAATTTCTTTTTTATATTTATCTATTTTTGGCATAGTAAAGATATAGATAAAACATATGTAAATTCAATTATCTATTGCTAAATTAACATAAAATTAATTAATTATTTTTTAACTCACCTATTCAATATACTTATAATGAAAAAATTGTTTGATACAAGTTATAACATGAACAACATACCTTTAAGATTTAGATGAGAGAATAAGATGAGATATGAATTACCATAATTGTTCTATAGTATTTTAGGATTAGAATTGTGTAGTTAAAAATCACCTAATGAAATAACAATTAAATAGATAAACTACTGAGGATAGAGAGACATTGGCAAAGCGTTTCAACTCATCATAGTTTATTAAGTAACAAAAGTCCAACACATAATTTAGTGTTTAATACTAATTAACTATAATTTAATTAATAATAATATCTAATAATTGTTTATTATTAACCTATAATCGACTAATTAAATAATTAATCAAACAATCTCTTACTTAGATGACAATAATCAATTACTAAAAGAATATGAATTTTAATATTAGAATTTCAACTATGGTCAAATTATTTGTCATCCAAGATAAATAAGTTTTTAATGCTGCATAAATTGAATCCAATAGAAAAAACAAATCATAGATCTCAAATATTTACATTTTATTAAAGAATGAAAACTTTGGTCATAGCCTTTGAAAATGTTATAATAATCTTCTCCTAATCCATAACACTAAAAGACTTTACTCAAACTGATAGGAGTTAATAATATCTTAAATATAAATATTTGATTAGTGGTTATGCCAATGAATCTTCATATTTAATAAATGTCATAAAATATCCACATATGTCTAAAAATAGTATGTCTATAAGTAAGTTAACAATATAATGTCATACCCGATAGAAGTACTAATATTACACATGTATTTGTATATTATTACCTTATAAAATGTAAAATGTTTGTAATTAAAAGAGTAGAACAATATTTTCTACATCCTAAAGAGTTATTGTGCATTTTCCAACGTATGAAATTGTGATGTTTACTGAGATTATTTTTTCAAATAGAAATCTCATCATACAGTATGAGACTTACTTTTCAAGGTCTCGTAAAATATATTATATGTTTTAGTGTTCGTAAGAGAATATGAAAATATAAAAGTAATATTTTAAATATTTATAATTTGTGAACATGTGTACTTCCACTATCCGATATATATACAAACAAGATTTGGATTCTCATTAGAGTTCAATAATTTAAAAAAAATACTCTAATGATATAATATGCATTTCAATTGATCCAACATATATAACAAGATTCAGATTTTCATGATGAGTCAACTTGTTTAAAATTACTCTCTAATGATATAACCATTAACGGTGGGATATTAAATTTTCAGTACAAATTTTTACAACGATAATATCTAATCATTATAAATACTTTTTTGTCTCCACTGCAATTGATCTGATATATACAAACAATTTAAGATTTTCATTAGAACCCACTAGTGTGCAAAATACTCTAATAATTTAATAGTTAAGGGTGATATACTATATTTTATAGTGCAAAATCATTTATATATATGGTTATATAATTTTATCACTATTATAATTTAATATATTAACTACATATTTTGTAAAAAAATAAAATACAACATAATCATTAAGACAAATGGTTACTTGATATCAATATGAAATTTCGTATATTAATAATTCATCATTGATATATTTTTCAATATTTGAGTTTCAAAGTTAGGTATATTTTAATATTTTATGCACATAGAAATAAGGACTATAAAAAAATCACTTAATAATTCATAGAATTTCTATTATAATAAAAATTCTCAAAATATATTTTATCAGAGTAACCTCTACACAAAGAAAGTGATGACTATATAAAACATTAATTATTGTATGAATGAAATTAAATCTCTAATATTAAAAGAATATGTGTAATAAGCAAATTTAATGATTCACTCAAAACTCAAATGCTACAAATATTGCACTCACACATTTGCAATTAGGTTATGCGCAATAGAATTATATGAGACTTCGGTTTTTACTATTATCGAGAATATAAGAGAAATAGTCGTAAAATTTATTATTGTAGATTTAATAAGTATTTCAACAACACAATATCATACTTGATAGGAGTATTAATATTGTACTTGTATTTTTTAAAATTTTTATTTATAATAACTTAGGACTATAATATCGTCAATATAAGTATTCGTGAAAATAAAATAATATTATTTAATAAATAAAAATTGTTTTTAGTTTTAGATAATTGACATATTAGATTCTCTCACTTGATATAGAATGATAATTGAGTTATCAATTCAAGAATATTTTTTTTTTAAATATGTAAAAGATTATTCGATTATCTTCTCTATCACAGGAAAATCATGTCAAGTAACATCATACTAATAGAGTATATCAATCACTTACATAATATATAAGTAAAAATTGCAACCCATTTTAACAAAAGGCTTTAAAAATAAATATTGGATTGCATAAAATAAAGATAAATTATTACATGTGTTAAAAGATTTTCTTACTTATTGTCATCTTACATAAGAAATATAATAATAATGTACACATCTTATGTCACAAAAATTATAATATCGATAGGATACTTGAATCATAATTGACATTTATTATAAAATTTATAGGCACATTAAACAATTATTAACAAAATATATTGACAATAATTTTTATAATTTTAACTTATACAAAGTTTATACAACTATACTCACGATAAGTGAGATTATAATATTACGAATTATGAATGATTATGCTTAATAGAATTATATATATATATATATATATATATATATATATATATTATATAATATATATATATATATATATATATAAATCAGACAAAAAAAATATATATATATTTTCCACCATAATCGTATTCAATAAGAATGAACATACATGAACGATTTTAAATTGGCATGATATATATAGTTTTATAATTCATATATAAAAGTGAATGAAATAATTTTTTATTTATTCATAAAAGAACTCTTAAATGATAAAGTGTTAACTATGTATTAATTGTATGTATGTATGTATACATGTATTATTATTATTATTATTATTTACAAAAAGAAATGATATTTATTGATTCTAATTATAGAATACGTCGATGCGATAAAATATAAATTTGCTAAAAATAAATTAGATGAATTTGTCAATAAACTCGCAACACTCAAGTTAATAGTGTAAAATGATTACATAGTATAAAATAACAGAAAATGCCTACAAATATGACAAAACTAAAGGGTTCGGAATACCAATGTTTTCAATATATAACGTTGAAAACACCAAATTAATTGATTGGAATATATAATTGATCAAATCTACTATAGAAATCTAAACCATAACGAACATTATACTAAAACATGAAAAAAAACACTGCATCAGGACAAAAAATCAAAAAGCGTCGCATTCAGATGACAAAATCACAAGAACATAAAAACAAAATAAAAACTAAAAATTGTGTGAAAACCACCTAATTAGGGAAAATAAAGGGAAAAAAAATTATTTGGAGGGTGATTATAGACTAAAAATGAACTTAAACCACCCCTCTATAATGGAGGAAGAAGAAGATAACCTAAATCAAAAAAATAAATTTCTCCTTATATTCAACTACACAATAAATCACAAAAGGATGAATAATTAAGTTACGATGAATCTCTGATCATGTGACTTTCATCCTTACATGGTTTTTTACATTGTCACCTTAAATGGTTTTTAAACCATGAATAAACCATTATAAGACAAGAAAAGACTATAGTAAAATCAATAAAATTAACATCAATGATACATAATAATACATGGTAAGAATGATACAACTTTAAATTCCTTAAGTATTGCTCGAAGAATTATCTTTAATTTTATTTTACAAGTGAGCGTTTAATTAACAACAAGACAACATATAATTTATCATTACAAGTTATGTCTATGACATTTGGTATTAAAATTAACAAAATTGAGCCCAAAGTAATTTTTCAATTATAACATTTTATAGAATAATATAATAATTATTACTATTATAAGAAAGAATTTACAAAGATTTTTTTTTTATCGATTCAAATATTGAGAATTTATTGTTTAAAAAATAATGTAGGATTTTCACAGTATAGAAAATGCGATGATTTGTACTTGTTTTTTTTTTTTAATAAAAAATTCAGAGACAAACAAAATCTTTCTATTGATTTTCAATTTCAATTTCATTAAATATGGTCGCTCAACAACAACAATTATAAGCTCCGATATCATTTCGGTAACCATCCACCAATTTGGAATTTGAGATGAAAATCATATGGGTTTGGCGTAAAATAAAACTTTGCAAGCAAGCAACTGATAACAATAAGCAGTGATATGTTTATATTCTTTAATTGATCGCCATAAAAGTTGTATTAAGGAAAACTCAAAACAATTTAAAAAGCCAGTAGAAATATTTTTCGATTTGAGATTTTTTGGGCTTCATACCGTTCAAGGCTTGGTTTGTGTACTATAGCCAAATAAATGTGGAGCTTCACATAAAAAACAAACTAACAAAAAATAACCGGTAGACACAAATTTGATGTATGTGTATGTTAAATGTCACCTTCAAGAATAGTCGTATTTAATTGTTATGGAGTGTTTTGTTTCGGAGCTTTCAAACTTTTTTATAAGAATCTAAGATGGGAATAAAAAAATTATAGATATATATAATATATTTTAAGTATTAAGAGATGATTATGAACGACATAATTTTACATACTTTTAGGATTCAGATGAGAGAAATGGAGACATGTAAATTTTGATATCAATTATTAGATTTCAAGAGAATAATCAAAATCATATATACGAATTATAACATATCTATGTATGATTATGAACGACATATTTTTAAGATTCTTAATGCTGAACTACTTCATTACCGCATAATAACTTAGGATTAAAATTTTATTAATTGAATAATTAATCTAATAAAAAGTACATGTAAGTTTGAAAATGCAAGTCTATCAAAAGTATGAAATTGTAGCTTTCTTATTTGTATGTTAAAGTAGCATTAAGAATCGAGAACTAACAACGGTGTATATTTGATGTCACATTAAATTTTATCTTAATTATAGCATGTATATTTTGATACTAAACATATAGGTAAATTAAAATACAAAATACGACCAAAACTCATGACAACCACATTTTCCATGTTAAATAAATGTATAGTATATAAAAATTAATATTTTGGATAGAAAATATGAAGAACCAAATGCCAAATACGCTAAATGAAACAATTTTTGTGTATCAAACTACAAAAAACAATCTCATTTATGAACAAACAATCTCATTTATGTATCAATAATAAGTGTTTGTCTAGTATATTTTTTATATATTTATTATTGATAAATATTTATTTTAATTATTAATAATAAATATTTCTTTGATATTTTTTTTAAAAATATTTATCAATGTCAAATATATATTTTATGTTTTTTAATATTTATCTTGTGTTTTTTTATGTATCAGTGACAAATATTTATCTCGTGTTTTTTTATGCGTGAATTATATACATTTATCTCACGATTTAATATTTATCATTAAAAAATATTTGTCAATTGTTTTTATATATATTTATAAGTGATAAATATTTGCCACATGTTTTATTATTTATATGCGACAAATATTTTTCGTCTTTTTTATGTATCTGTGACAAATATTAAGTTTACATATTTTTCGCCTTTTTACATATTAAGTTTTTTTATATATCATTGACAAATATTTAATCTGTACTTTTTTATATTTATTAGTGACAATTATTTATCTCGTATTTTTTGATGTATGAATAATTTTTTTTTCTTTTTATATTATAGTGATAAATATTAACTTTTTTTAAAACAATGCTCAACAAATTACATAATATTCAACCAACCAAAACAATGCTTTGAAACAAAAACGTTTCATACAATTAGGTTTCAACACGATAATTTGACATTGGGAAAATGAATTTCATTTTCTGCATATTAGGTGGAAGTTTTAGAGGTAAAAAAGAAGTAAACTTTGTGTTCAATATGTAAAGATCTTCTTTTAGTACTTTTTTAGTTTGAGCAATTTGTGACACCCTAAAACCCCTAAAATAATATATATAATAATTATATTATATTTCTATAAAATTTGCAACAGATAAATAGAAATATGTTTCCAAGAAAATAAAAACTTTTTTTTTAACTTAGAATATCACGTTTCTCAAAAATTAAAAGGAACACTTTAAACTTATTTTCTCCATTAAAATAGTGTAATCTCAATAAGCTTGATTTAAGTATTATTACTTGATTTAATTTAAAAACTTACTAGTACTTCTAAGATTTTCATACAAAAATTCGTTTCAAATTAAATAAGTAAAATACAATTTAAACCATTATTCCCGGTATCACCTATCAGAGTGTGGTTCCTCCCAAACTTGAACTTCAAGATTCATTAACCTGTAATAACTGCGATTTCGCAAACGCAGGGCCAAACCAGTCAAACACAAATAACGAAGGAGATGAGTTGCAAAATCATGATGACAATATAATACAAGTAAGAAGAACACGCAAACAATCATAATAGAACCGTACCATTACACAATCATTCCATCAAGAAAATATCACATTAAAATGGCAAATCACTCAAGGAAAATCAATAAAGTTCACTATAACATCAAATCATTTAAGATAAATTATCACCACACACGATACATATTAATCACAACAAAACAAGCACAATAAAATGCAATGCTATGCATGAGCTTATACTCTACTTTACAATGTAGTACCATTCTAACTCTGAAATAATACTTGGTTAAGAGACTTGATACTATGCCACCATCCGGGTGGACGGACAATTCAAATTGACCCTGTCTTCATAGATCCCCTCAACTTAACTTGAAACACATATACGTGACAATTGAGGTGAATGTGGGTTGCGTGGTAGCTCCCGACATTTGAAGTGTCTACCTCCAAGTCCCCTAGGAATTTCCCACCCGAATACCTCCAAGGTCTAACAATCTTGCCTTAAGGCTCGACAGCAGACCGCCACGATCAGGCTCATTCAGTTGTACTTCCCCGGAATCACTAGGTTTGTCAGGCCTACCTATATGATGACAAAATAATATCCACTTCACAAATTCACAATATTTATTTTCTCCCCTCGTTGGTATATATGATACTCCATTAATACTGTCATCTCAAACACAAATTGAAATCACAATATTCTCATCACAATTTATAACATCACTATAACTAATCACACATCATCATCATCACATAAACTCATCACAAATTTATAGAATCACTATCATCAATCATACAACAACACATATATTCATCACAAATTTATCACATCACCATTATTAATCTTACATTATCATCATTACATAAAATAATCACAACGCATCTATTTTTTATTATAACATCATTTAAACTCATCTAATCAAACATATGCATAAAATTAATTCAACAACCAATATCACAATAATATCAAACACCACACATTTAAAGAAATTAAATCAAATATCACAATAATATCAAAATGACACACATTTAACGAAATTAAATCAAATATCACAATAATATCAAATGCCCAACATTTAGCAAAATTAAATCAAATATCACAGTAAAATTAAATACCACACATTTAACGAATCAATCGACACCTTATAATTATTCTATTCCAAATTTTAATCTCACAATTTCCATTTTTGCATATTAATTAATTTATTACTCAAAGGGCTACTATCGTACGTAGCGAGCCATGGATGAATCGTTGAGAAATACGATTTTTCTGTTCATCTCACAATATATTATACTCATGAATTCAAACGTTCTCTCACCCTTACCTTATTTCGACGCTTTCATACACAAATACGATTCCATGAGCAAACAACCCTTGTTCATTGACTCTTTTCCCTTCAATCGGTCTAACTCGACAGTTTATGGGTAAACGTTAAAAATAAAATTATGAGAAGATACTCTAAAAAACTAAATTCGAAATTCGGTCAAGGAAAATTACCATAAATCAGAAAACAAATCAGTGGATAAAATAATCATTTTTCACACGATCGTTTTGGCATTGGTTTCACTCAAATTGGACTTACAGTGAGGAAGAACAGTTCAAACTAAGAATTTTATAAACGGAGAAGTCGGTATTTTAGAGAGAAATTTGGATGGTTAAAAATCTGAGGAAGTATATTTATTTGACTACCTACATATAATAAAATGATACAAATGTTTGGACGGATAAACGTTTTCTCAGAACAATTATCGATCGTTGATGTCAAACTAATAGGTGTGGTTGTGTTTTCTCTTTGGTTACGGTCCGCCGTCCAACTCCTTTCTTTTTTTGTTTGTTTGTTTGTTGTTTTGTTTATTAACAATTAGGTTCACACATGGGTCAAACCCATTGGTCTCATTTTAGGTTTTACTAGTTTTATTTTTTATTTTATTTTTTAAACACATTTATAATAAAATATTATTAATATCTTCAAAGCTAATATATTGAAACTCTCACATTCAAAATAATCTCTACAATTATACTTATTTCTCAAATCACTCACATATAATAAACAACATATTAGAAAATAGACAAAATTATAAAATAAATAAATATAACATTAATATTTTATATTAATTACTAAATCATAATAAATATATATTATATCACAATGTCATAACAAGTATATAAAAATAAACGAAATCAAACACAATATCAATTCTATCTCAAGATAATTATTTTTTTAAAAAAATAACTAAAAATAGAAAATAGTTAT
>PGTU02001162.1:0-17938 GCA_002896215.2 Cicer echinospermum
TTTATAACGTGAAGGGAGAATCTGCTTCCAAACACAATTTGTTGATTGTGACAGACACCAATGTCAATTTCAAGATTTAGGTATGTCGCTGCTGTTTTTGTTTTTATTCCAAAGTTTACTCCTTTTCAATTTCCAAAACACTATTTTTCAACCCTAAACCCTCAATTTGATAATGTTAATCATCTGGATGCTGTTTCATTGTTCAATTCTTTGCTCCATAAGAATCCTACCCCACCAGCCATTGAATTTGGCAAGATTTTAGGTTCCATTGTGAAAGCTAAGAATTACTCAATTGCTATTTCCCTTTTTCAACAAATGGAAGTAAGGGGAATCAACCCTGAGTTAGTAAATTGCAGTCTCTTAATGAATTGTTTTTGCCAATTGGGTCATATCACTTTTGCTTTCTCTGTTTTTTCAAAGATTCTCAAAAGGGGTTATCACCCAAATGCAATAACTTTTACCACACTCATCAAGGGTTTTTGTCTCAAAGGTGAGGTTCATAAAGCATTGCACTTTCATGACAAAGTGGTAGCGCAAGGATTTCAGTTGAATCAAGTTAGTTACGGGACTTTGATCAACGGGTTATGTAAAGTTGGAGAAACAAGAGCAGCTCTAGAGTTGCTGAGACGAGTCGATGGGAAATTGGTTCAACCTAACGTGGTAATGTACAACACGATTATTGATAGTATGTGCAAAGATAAACTTGTTTCTGATGCGTGTGATTTATATTTTGAAATGGTTGTCAAGAGAATTTCTCCTAATGTTGTCACTTACAATGCTTTAATTAGTGGCTTTTGCATCATGGGTCAATTAAAAGAAGCAATTGCTTTGTTAAAAAAAACGACATTGGAAAACATCAACCCAGATGTGTATACTTTTAATATATTGGTTGATGCTTTTTGTAAGGAAGGGAAGTTGATAGAAGCTAAAAATGTGTTTGCTGTGATGATGAAAAAAGACATAAAACCAGATATTGTTACTTACAACTGTTTAATGGATGGATATTTCCTAGTTAATGAAGTGAACAAGGCTAAGAGTATACTCAACATTATGGCCCAAACGGGAGTGGCTCCTAAAGTTAGGAGCTACAGTATCATGATTAATGGACTTTGTAAGATTAAAATGGTGGATGAAGCCATGAACCTCTTCAAAGAAATGCAGTCCAGAAAAATTGTTCCTGATGTTGTAACTTATAGTTCCCTCATTGATGGTTTGTGCAAATCGGGGATAATTACATATGCTTTGGAGCTTGTTGGTGAGATGCATGATAGGGGCCAACCACCTAATATATATACTTACAATTCTATATTGGATGCTTTATGCAAAAGGCATGATGTTGACAATGCAATTGCATTATTGAAAAAGTTTAAAGACTTGGGTATTCAACCAAATATGTGCACGTATAATATTCTTCTCAATGGATTGTGTAAAAGTGGAAGAATAAAGGATTCACAAAAGATTTTTGAAGAACTTTTGGTCAAAGGCTACAATCTAGATGTCTATACATATTCCATTATGATGCATGGGTTTTGTGTCAAAGGCTTGTTAGATGAAGCATTGGATTTCTTCTCAAAAATAAAAGACACTGGCTGCATTCCAAATGCTTTAACTTATGAAATAATTATACATTCCCTCTTTGAAAACGATGAAAATGAAAAAGCGGAGAAACTTCTTTGGGAAATGATTGTGAGAGGTCTTCTTTAAGACCGTAACTAGGTAAGATATTTTTCTATTTAAACATTATAATTTTGAATAAATGTTTCAACATTATTTTAGCACTTCAATCAATTTTGTTAAGTGTGTTTATACTTCACAAATTGGTAGATTAGTGAGTTCCAACTTGAGAGAAGTTTGGAACTGATAGACCATAAGCTCTGGTTTATGACTATTCTTTTTGATTCATTGCTGCCATTCCTGATATACTGTTTTGGAATCTTTACAAATACAAAGGTAGAATACATGTGAAATCTGATGGGGATCATGGATATAAGTTTTCTTGTTTAGACCTAAAAGCAAGGGCCACAATATTTAGGGGAAAAGGGTTAGTTAGCTAGAGAAGTAGAACATTGTGAATACTGATTGTAAAATTCTCAATACTAGTATTTATAGTTCCTTTTTTCAACTGTTTTTTTTATCCCTTATCCTTTAAATGGGTTACATGTTAAATGAACATCATTTAGATTCACAGTATTTATAATTTGGAAGGTGTGTCGTATTGAGATCAAATTGTCCTCATTGTATAGATTACAATGATAACCATATTAGAGATATAACTTATATTCCTTTGTTGCTGCATTTCCTATTGACAAATAAATTTCCAATTGATTTATGTTTCCTTTTACGGAACCTCGAATGATTGCCAATGCATTTTGTGGTAGTCCTGACTTCTGTTGTTTGTCTCCTTTTCTGTCTAAATATATCGAGAACTTATTTCGGACTCAGGACACACATCTTACAAGCATGTGAGTCTATTCAGCAGATATATCTCAAGAAACTGGATGATTGTGTTTGAATGCTGCAAAGTTTTTCCAATATAAATAGTGAAAAAACTCAAAAAAACATTATAGGTTGGCTTTAATGCTAATGAATTCATGGGATTGTGAAAGGAACAAAATAAGTCAAACTATGGTCTCTCACCTCCCATAAATCCTCTGCATCAACTGTGTCTTTAATGCTATGTCTCTGTCAAGTGTTTCAGTAAAGCATGGAATTCTGATGCAAACATTGGTCAGGTTCGAAACTGAGTCAAGATAATGAAATTCTTTGGAAATAGATTCATGTTGTATTTAAATATCTCCTGTTGTTCTCCCAAACTGTATATCTATTTTACTCATTGCTGGATATCTATTTCACAAAATGCATGATTCATAGATTTAGAAAGATTTAGGTTGATTTGTATATTGCAATTTGAAAACCACATTATACCTTTCTTTGGGGTTTATATATTATTATCTACATTTATCATACTTTCAAATAGTCAATTCCTAATAACAATGAAATTGATGTTAATTATTCATATAGTATAAGCTTATATAATGAAATGCATATTATTATTTGTTACCAATGAAGCAATGTTTTTGCATCTTGGTCTTCCATTCCTAATGATCCAGCATAGTTTACTGCATGTTTGATTTCTGCAAAGTAATTTCCCTGTCACATATTAAATTGTCAAGTTAAATTATCATAGAACTGGTTTTAACTTATTATAATCCTTTAAAATGTACACTTTGCAACCCTTATACTTGTTCTTGATTTTAATTTAAGAAATAGGGTCTTTTGTTTCAAGTGACAGATGATATCAATTCATTGAATCATGATTTTAATTACGGTTTGTTGTTGCTGTTGCGCTACAAATTTTAATGCTGAAAATACAGTCTAATTATGGTTGCAATGTCCGTTAACAACGGTAGTTGATAACATAATTTAAAAATCATGTCTTGAGTATCTTTTAGTGAAGAACTCAATGAACTTGGTTGATAAAGTAATGACATTGACTTTTGGTTTAAAAATTTTGTCATTGAAATATATAAGATTAAGGGAGGAACTTTTACACCCCTCAATATCACTTCATATGAGAATTGTGATCGATTTTGTTACGTAATTTTTGTACGTTGTCAACTAATTACCAAATATTTTTTGTATGGACCATTTAAGATATAATATGATCTAAGTGTTAATAATTTGTAATGATCTAACAAATGTGGTAATTGAATACTTTTATATTGTAAGGCATATGGCATTAAATTTCCATGTAGAGAAATGTGAAATTTTTGTGCTGATTGAAAGTATACTTCATGGAAAATAATTTTGTGCTGTTAATAAAATTCAGGCTCACAAAATATGAGACAAGTGAAGTTTGTCATTTGAAGAATTTAAATAAGACTATTTTTATAAAACATTCAAAATTTAATTTGACCAATTATGAAGATTTACACTATGACTACTGTATTTATACAAATAAGTTAATATATATTACCTGTGAGTCTCGATTAAGTTCACCTCAACAATCATCTAAAAGTTAATAAAAATACATCAATACTATTTCATTATAAATAATGCATTAATAAATTTTATAGAAGAAAAATGAATAGAAATGCAACAATAACAATGATGATATAAACTATACAAAATGTTGTTCAAATAATTAATTAGTTCAAATAAATATTTTAACTTTAATTTTTTAAATCATTATCAATTATTTTGAACATATCTAAAAAAGGTGATAGAAAAATACAATAAAATCATATTAAAGATGATTATTTTTTAACTTTTTCTAATGTGCATAGGTAAAACCATCTTACACTATGATGGGGTTAAAAACATAAAATTTAATTACAACAAGTTTATATTTTCGGAAAGTAGATGAATTCATGAAGGTGAAAAAATATCATATATGATTGCTTCCATTTTAAACACTTAGTCTACGATTTAACACCACATGTAACCAAAATCTGCAATTATGCAGAGAATAGAAGCATGCTTCCTACAAGCATTCAAGATCTAATCTATAAGCTGTGTTCCTCAAAACAATTTCATGACCTTTCCAACTCTCAATACTTCTCTTTTAACACATATTTTACTCATTACACATAAATTTAAATGCCAAGCTTGTGCCTTTTGGTCTTAGAATAGCCATTCAACCTTGTGTTTAGTATTCTAAAACATTTAAGCTTTCTAAGATTAGAATTATTATGCAGAAGTATAAGTATTTAAAAGAAACTTTTTTAAGTTACTTGATATGCGAACAATAGTTCACTTTATGACAGAACCACGTGAGATAAAAGCATGTTTACTCCACATGGGATAAAATGAGAGTATAAGATATTGGCTAGAGCAAATGCAATACTATTTGTAAAATCCCAATCCAACTATATTTCCATAATAGAACTGTAAGTGATAATATTAGGTGGTTGAACTCTATCATGCATCTCATCGACAAGCTCCAAATCATATGACATTATCCCAAATTTGCACAAATGATAGAATCACAAAAAAATAGAGATCTGTGAACGTAAAATGATAGATAAAATGAGAATTTATTGATTTATGGAAGAAGGGAAAATTCTGATACAATGTATAACCAGAGCAAAGCTCCTCCAGAGAAAATAGTATCTCCTAATTCAATGATAATTATAATTATTCATGAGCAATACTCCCCTACCCTCCTTTATTTATTCCCCTATGTGTAACTGAAATCCCTAGAATTTAATGAGTTTCTTCGCCCTGTCATTAATAGACTGCTTGTTCTCTTTTTTACCCTTGCGGACATAAGTTCTCCACACTGCAGATTTAGACCTTTCACTAGTCTTAAGCCCACTAATTCTATCGTTACCGCCATCAGGAACTGCAGCCTTGTCCTCAAGGCTGAGAGATGGAAATTGACTTTTTAGTAGTAGTTCATCCTCCCAAGTTGTGTCTTCTACAACTCTTCCTTTCCAACGCACCAACCATTGTCGCATCAACTGTCCTTTTTTATGCGCCGCTCTTGTATGTCATCCTATCAGATGCAATTCAGGGCCTATTAAGATCATTTACGAATACAGAGCCTTCTATAGTGGACGTGAAATTCTATCATTGCTTAGTATATTGGCTTGACTCGGTTGACCACTGCAATGGATAATAAGTTATCCCTTTCAACTCTGCCTCCTCAGCATTCTTGAGTACCATACGGAGAGACTTGTGTCTAAGCTTAGCTCAATAATTCTTGTTGACTTGTCTTGAACAGCTCAGGGCTCTAGTATACTCACTTCAACATATTTTGGAGGGTAGCACCGGACAATTTAGATTCTTAGCCTAAGCTATTGGTGACCAAATACGTGCACAGCTGATCAGCCATTAGATGGACTTACGCATTGGAGTCTCATGTCGTTTACCTCCACAATCAGAGGCACGAAGTGTCGTACTGTGGAACACATGGACATGATTGGTCGGAAAGTAGGAACGAACATCCATACACTGGAATCAAACGTGTAGTTCCTGTAGACACATGGATGTGGTGTTAACCACATTCAGCCCAACGAATCCATTGCGATCCCACTCAGTATCGGTTGCTGCCGAGGCAGAAACAACGAAGATATGCTTCTGAAGCACTCGATTCACACAGTCCGTTGCCCCCATCTCCGATGATATGACGAACTCATCTTCAGCATCGTTCTATGGTAACGAAACAACTCTTCCAAAATAGACTCACAAACAGTGGATCACGACATCGACAATGGATTATGCGCTCCATTAAGACGCACACCACCTCTTTAATAATATTCAGCCAACTTCCTCGCAGATAATGATGTTTTAAAGGGAATAAAATGTCCATATGGATAATCTATCCACCACACAAGAATTGCTTCAAACCCTTCGATTGGGGAGACCAGTGATAGAAATAGCATCAAATATCATCCCAATTTCTCCAGGAATTGAGAGGGGCTGTAACACAACCCATATGAGAGGACGCAACGTACTTTGCGACGTTGACACTTGTCGCAACTCTGACCCGACAATTCCATGTGTGACTTCTCTAATACCATTAAAAGATTTCCTACCAGCATACGATACTGCATAGAAAGTATGAGTGCTCACCAGTTGGAGATGCTTGAATCTTCTTTCATGCCGTGAACTTGCTAATGAAACCAGAATTGAAGATACACCAGTTCTGCTCACTGTCAATAATTGTCATGATTGATTAATTGGAAATGCTTTCCTGGATGTAGCCTTTGTTGTAGCCGAGATCACCTTCTGCAATTGGGATCATCTCACGTGACTTCCAGCTAATTTGTTGCTCTTGCATACATATGGGAAAAGAAATTACGCCGGTTCACCTGCCACCCACCAGTGCATTCTTGAATGATCCCCAGCTGAATTTTCACCATGGCAGTATACGGCTTCGATGTGTAGGGCCAATAATTTTGCTACTCTCAGATAATTGCTGATTAAGTTCCTTAGTGGAATGCGTAGTTCCCCATTCCCACACGCTTTTGGTGGCGATACCTTACAAATCTCGGAATGGACCAACAAGATATGATTCCAATGTACTGAGAAAGCACAAACGACCAGAATGTACATCAATATTTTTCTCAGTACGCAGACTTGATCAATCAAATGGAGTAATCTGGTACTAATATTTTGCTGAAGTAGAGCTGTATAAGGCTTCTTTTCTGCATTAGTAACTGCATCTATTACTATACTACGGATGCTCACATTCATCTCAAAAGGTAAGTGACTATATACGTCTGGTTTAGTGTCAGAACTCTTACTGGCACCATAACTGGTGTAAGATTCCGAAGAATGCTGCGACTCTTCTGTACCCCAATAATCCTTCATGAGATGATAATATCTGTCAAATGGATATTAGGCGTATCTTTCGTGATAGATAATTCACATGAATTGATCATAATACATGAAGTAGCCCCACATAATCCCTCACTCCTTTAACATTATCGTATCATTGGCCACTCCAAATGCTATTATTAACTCTTTAGATGATCCACAGCCACACCTTGTTCCGATATTACGTGACCCAATTATTCCCACTCTCCTACTAACAAATTACATTTTTTTTATTAACATGACAAAAACAGTGGTATTGTAAAATCTCCATCCACTTGATATGTGTGCTAAGTGTTCTTCCCATCCGCTTACTATCATACATGATATAATCAAAAAATACCCTAATGACAACTTTACGGACAATGTGGACACTGCTTATCTGATTCATGTGGAAACAAAGGAAAGAGGCTGGTGCGGACGTCAACGCCAATGGCATCACAGAAACTCATAATCCCTGATCATAAGAGTCGATAAATGTCGTCTTATGCACAGCCGCCATTCTTTCACCCTTATACTTGGTTGATAACCGGATTTCAAACACAAGTTTTGAGAAAATTTTCGTTCCATGTAGTTCATCCAATATATTGTCAACTACCGGAATGGATATTTATCTGGCATTCAACCTTATTCAATTCTTCTATAATCAACACACTGCTCCATGACCCATCTTTCTTTTAACTAAAATGACAGACTAGAAATGCAGCTAGAGCTGTTTCGAATTATACCTTGGGTCAGCATGCTCTGAACTTGTTTTTCGATCTCTTCTTATGGTGGTGAGGATAAATGAATGGCCTAAAGTCACATACTATCTTCTTCAATTCAATTGCATGATTTATATCTTGTTCAGGAGGCAGCCCAATATCTCTCTTCAAAACTCTTAAAATTCTCCAACAACAGTCCTGAAGCTCTTACTGTTGGTCTGACGTTAGCTCCTGTAATATCTTCATTTGAAGTCTGACCCAATTCTTCTTCCAACAAACTATACAGTGTTTCAGTTTGCCCTTGAAGTGCCTTAGAATTAAGCCAAGTCTTTTTTGTAAGAACTGACCATGTAGTTCCACTATTTTTTCCTTCCATTGAAACTTGATGTTCATTTTCTCCCATCAAAAGTCACCTTCCCAAATCTTTGCAACCCAAGCCACCCCAAAATCATATCCAAATCACCCAATTCCAAAACAAAAGCATCAACATTAGTGATGAAATCATCTAATTGTACTTGCAATTTTCTACACCTCCCCCTAGTCGACACACGGTGGCCGTCTCCCAACTTTACTCCCATCGATCTTCCTTGTTCCATTGTTAATCCCAACGCAGTAGCAACACAGGGTGGAAACGAAATTGTGACTGGCGCCACTATCGATTAAAACCACAATGGAAAACCCCTTTAGACTTCCTTTGAGGCGCAAAGTAGTTGGAGGCGTTTTATCTAATTTTGTCTTGCTTCAATCATATCAAACAAAGCCCATGGAATTCAATCAAGACAATCCATCTCCATAGCTTCTACGGCAGTCACCTCACCTTCTTCGTTAATTCGTCTCGTCGTCTCCAAAATCATCAATTGGAGCGTTTTTCAGCACACTGTGAAGAGGATAGGTATTTTTCCAGCAACGAAAACACAACCCTCGTGTCCACCGCTCCATCAGTTCCGAATATTGCAGATGCTTGAGGCCACTGTTGCGCTCGTTGCTGATTCTTCTCCCCTCATCGTTTCCAGATCTCGTTGTATTATAGAAACGTTGAGTTCGCATTTGAGCAGATTGAGTCGAACCGGTTTTGTTGTGTGCACTGACCCAGTTAAGTTATTATTAAACCCACTTCCAGATCCGGTCGACACTGGGTTATAATGATATCCAGATCCTTTCTTTCCGTTGGGCCCTGATCCACTTGGCCCACTTCCCTTCCAACTGCGAAGCCACCCACACCTTTCAATTAATGCTTGTTTCAACTTCGCCCAATTCAAAATCGTCATCTGTCTCACGCAACAAATTAAACCAGTGAATTGTTGCGCCCTCCTGCTTAGCTTTGCCAATCTGACTTTCACCTCCTCCGACGTCCCTTGAACTTCAAAATACGTTTCAGCTCGCGTGATCCAGGCCGCAGGATCGTCACCATCAAATGATGGTAAACTCACTTTCTCCACTGCCACATCTCTTATACTCTGTCACTAAGTCCTTAGAATGTGCAATTGAGTCTCCCCCAAGTCCTCCAGTTTCAATTGGTCGTTGATCTAGCAACCTCGTGAACTCGCGTCATCATAATTTTCCCGAATTCCCTCAACTCATGGCGAACAGATTCTTCCATCGCTGAGATTCTTGTTCAACTGCTTCCATTCGATTTGACAGCTTCAGTGGCATAGTACAACATACAAAATTACCTGGTACTACGTCTCGAAAGATAACTCGAGCAGTCGGACCAAGGATAGAAATCAACAGAAAAATAGGGATCTGTGAATGTAAAATGATAGATAAATTGGAAATTTATTGATTTATGGAAGAAGGGAAAATTCTGATACAATGTATAACCCAGAGCAAGCAACTCCAGAGAAAATACTCCTAATTCAATGATAATTATAATATATCATGACAAATACTCCCACTACTCCTTAATTTATTCCGCGTATGTGTAACTGAAATCCCTAGAATTTAATGAGTTTCTCTGCCCTGTCATTAATAGACTGCTTATTCTCTTTTTTACCCTTGCGGACATAAGTTCTCCACACAACATATTTGGACCTTTCACTAGTCTTAAGCCCACTAATTCTATCAAGCTATATGTTGGTGTTATCGAAGATGATGAGTATGGATGGGTTAACATTAGAGGAGGATTTCAAGTAAAGACCTAAGTGGAGGATTTTTGTTAAGAAAAGTATTAGATGTTTTCCTTGTAGATCTTAGGATGAGACTGGATGAAGTTTGATAATGTCAAAGAGATGTGAACATCATGGAATTTTTGGGAAGACGAGGCTTCCTTTTGGGATAACATTTTGGTGCTTAGGTGTCCAGGAAAAGGCTTGTGTTGAAGTTAAGGGGCACTGCACATTAAGGGTGAATACTACCTTGGTTAGTTAAAGTACACTTGAGGAATAGTCGATACCTTGAGGTGTAAGGTCAAACATTCGAGTTAAACTAGATTAGCGACACATATTATTAAGTATGAATCTCATGATGATTATAGGATTGGGGATATATATTCCTTCAATAAGTGACAAATCTCGGTGTGGATTAGGAGATGGTAAGGATGGATAGTGATATTGGATGAAACTATAGACACGTAAGTGTGAATTTTGAGTGATGTTCGGAAAAACATAATGAGTTAAGCCTTGATGTATTGAACTCTATGTTACCGTTAAGTGGACTTTGGGAGTATCGAGTACGAGAATACTTCGAGATTGTGGTAATATAAGTTTTGAGAGTATATTAAAGGATGAAAATTTACTAAGAGGATGTTAATATTTTGATAGGTCGGAGGGATTATTTGAGATTTAATTTGGGACCATGAGATGGTGGATTTTTAACTTGATGATTTAAAATCCACAAGTTTGGGATGGAGGGACCAAGTAATGCTTAAAACTTTCATAATCGAAGGAGTTGAGGTAGGCAAGTGATAAATAATTCATGTTAAGGATGGAAGTGATTGGGGATTTTGAGGATCAAATTTTAGAATTCTATTCAATGATAGAAAGTGAAAAAGAGAGATGTAACGAATGATTTATGGTTTAGTTGTTGGTCTTGGGAAATCAAGTGGTTGAGATTTAAAATGAGTGTTTTAGTGACTAGATGAACAATGAAAGGTATGTGGGTCTTTGAGATATTTTACTGCAAGACTTGGTGGGTAGAAACCAAAGATTTTCCCAACTTCATTCTTCTTGTTTGATTCGAAAACGAAGAAAAACGGTGTTAGGATTTCAAAACCGTCAAACACAAAACCTCCCCGTTTCATCTAGATCTAAGCTTCGTTTCGCAAAGAGATAGAAGGAAAAGTTGCTCACTACCACGCTACGGTGCTAGGGAAC
This sequence comes from Cicer echinospermum, assembly GCA_002896215.2. Taxonomy (NCBI): domain Eukaryota; kingdom Viridiplantae; phylum Streptophyta; class Magnoliopsida; order Fabales; family Fabaceae; genus Cicer; species Cicer echinospermum. Next base: position 11,336 of record PGTU02001162.1, read on the forward strand.
CAACTTTGGAAGCGACGTTGCGAGCGGAGATTTTACCGGATTTACTCGCGCGGTACCGTAATCGCACGTTAAAACTAACGTGAAGGTAAGGGCTCCTTCCAAACTTCTAGTTTGCATTTAGGGACTTATCTGTGGTTGTGTGGAAAAGAATTTGTTAGGGTTGAAGTGTTGATTTGGGGGAAAATGAATCTAAGGCTTTATGGGTAAAATCTTAGAGTTAGGTTTTGGTTATATTGATGAATGTTTCGTGGATAATGAATTTAAATTCTTTTATGTATGATTTTGAGTAAATGAAACTTGTTGTGCTTGAGTGGTGGATTGTGTTGATTTGTGTTCGTCGTATTTGATGTGTTCTTAATTATACTAATGAAATTTGATATGTGTATGTTGGATTTTGTGGAGAAATGAATTGATGTGTTTTGGTGTGGATCGTGGATTGAATTTGATAATATGTTTGAGTTTGTTTTGTGTGGAATTTGAAAACCATTAGAGTTAAACGAGTATTATGAATGGGGAATCTCTTAATGTCTACGTTTACTTAATGTTGTCGTGAAAATCGTTTAAGTTAAACGAGTATTAAGAATGGGGAATCTCTTAATGTCTTGTTTACTTAATGTTTGTTTTGAAAATCATTTAAGTTAAATGAGTATTAAGAATGGGGAATCTCTTAATGTCTTGTATACTTAATGTTTGTTTTGGGAATCGTTTAAGTTAAAAGCATATTAAGAATGGGGAATCTCTTAATATTTCTGTTTACTTAATGTTTGTTTTGAAAATCGTTTAAGTTAAAAGAGTATTAAGAATGGGGAATCTCTTAATATTTCTGTTTGCTTAATGCTTGTTGTGAAAATCGTTTATGTTAAAAGAGTATTAAGAATAGGGAATCTCTTAATATTTCTGTTTGCTTAATGTTTGTTGTGAAAATCGTTTAAGTTAAATGAGTATTAAAAATGGAGAATCTTTTAATATCTGCATTTGCTTAACGATTGTTGTGGATGGAGTCAGTATATGCTCATGCATTTTCATTCTTTTTGTAAATCGTGCAGACCCGTGATAGGTGGCACCTTGATAAATAGTACTTTGGCCTGTGGTAGGCGGTACATTTATGTTTACGTTTTGTGTAAATTGTGCAGACTCGTGATAGGTGGCACCTTGGTAAATAGTACTTTGGCCGTGATAGGCGGTATATTTATGATTTACAGTTTTGTGTAAATTGTGCAGACCCGTGATAGGGTGGCACCTTGGTAAATAGTACTTTGGGCCTGTGATAGGCGGTACATTTACAATTTACGTTCTTTTTTAGTAAACCTTGCAGACCGTGATAGGTGGCACCTTGGTAAACGGTACGGGCCCGTGATAGGCAGTATGTTTATGGTTTACGCTTTTTAGTAAATCGTGCAGACCGTGATAGGTGGCACTCAGTAATTGGTAATTCGGCCTGCGATAGGCGGTACAATTATGATTTACGACCCTTCGAGGAGGGTTTTGGTTTGGAATTCCGAGTCCATGCATTTTGGCATATACGCATTGCATTAGGGTGCTTGGCACACGAGTCGTGTTTGAATCAAATTTATGATTAAGTGTTATGTATTGATTTTGTGTGCAAGTGTGACTGATTGTAAACTATTTCGAAACTCAAGTTGTCGTGGTAATTGTGTTGGAATTGCTAAGTGTTATGTATTGATTATCGTGTGTAAGTGTGATGGATTGTAAAACTATTTCGAAACCCAATTTGTCGTGGTGATTGTGTGGGAATTGCTAAGTGTTAAGATTTGGAGTTGTGTACGAATTTGATTGAATTAGTTTATGTATTTTTTGGAAGAATATGCAGGGAAATTGATTTCCCAATCGATTGGATGAGTTACAGGGACTTCCCTAATTTGACATAATCGATTTGCCAATCGATTTTATGATATGTTTTTCAAAATCATTTAAGAAATCGATTTGGAAATCGATTTGACCATACAGGAATTCAGCAAAACTGACAAAATCGATTTGGAAATCGATTGGCATTAAGTCAGGGGCTCATTTATTCATTCAATCGATTTCCCAATCGATTGAATTAAGTCCAGAGTTCAAATTTCACTAAAAAACCTTCAGGAAATCGATTGGCTTAGTAGAAATTCTTATTTTGACTTAGATAATAGATTGCTCAATCGATTTATCAAAGTCTTGGTCAGTTATGTATTACTTGATGGATTGAGAACTTTGTTTTGATTTCATTTTTATTTGGCAAGTGTTATATGAACTTTTTGCATATGGAAAACCCTTTTAAGGTTCATGCTAAGTTGAAAGGTTATTTTGTGCATTTAAAAACATAAATGTTATGTGTTAATTGTTAATTTCGGTTGGGTGACCCTTTACAACTATTGTGGAAATTTGGGCTTTGCCCTCAGATGACAGCCAGGACAATCCTACCGGTTCATACCCTATGGATGGGAATGTAGAGGGGAATGCCTGACTGGAGCTATGCTAGGAGGATCTTACGGGGCGCGTGGAGATCACTCAGGGCGTTTAGTTTGTTTTGGAGAATGATCAGATTAGGTTGACATAGAGGGAACAAACGTCTTTCTTTTGAATTGTATTTATTTTAATTTGGAAGACTGTACCTATACTAATATTGTCAGCTTGGCATGTTATTTTCGATGGGTTACATGTACCAACTTTTGATGTGTAAATATTTTAGATTCATATTTGAGAAACTTTTCCGCTGCTTGTAAATTTATAATGACTCAATTATTTATCCAAATGTATTACCTTATTTAATTCTCTGATTTATTTTAATTTCTTTTGAAAAAAAAAATACGCCCTCGCTTTGAAAATCGGGGTGTTACACATGTCATGGAGGTTGCTATTGTGTTCGTCAATCAACAGAGTTAAATGTTTGTTTGATAGGAAACAATTGAACATGAATGGAAAAGTTTGGTGGAAATTAGTGATGCTTGATTTATTGAAATCACTATAATGAAGATGTATCAAGGTTCAAGGAAGAAATATAAGGTTTGTATAAATGGAAAAATGATGGAGTGAATACAATGTGTTAGACATGTTGTAATGAAAATATAATCATCGAGCTGCAAAAAAAGGACGGGGCGAAGTTGAGAAGCATCAGAATGAATGTTGGTAGTGGATGTAGGAACATTATTTTCGGGTTTGTCCATAATTGCGAAGTGTGTAGGAAATTGATTAGAGAAGCGTTAATTGGAGGTGTTAGGCATGAGACCAGTATAGGTCTTAATCAGTGAATGGAGTTCAGGTTGAATTTTGTTGGAAACGTGACTCTTGAAATGAAGTACTAAACTGAAAGGAAGTTTGTGTGTCCTAAGTAGTATAGACTTTGGCATGATTTCGAAAATATTTGAGGAAGCTTGGATCACCAAAGGAGATGTGGGGATAAAATTATTAAAGTTGTAATTGGAATAACATACTGGTAAGAACACTACGTTTGAAGTAGTTGTACGACTAAAGAAAAATCGAGGATTCGTGACAATGGAGAAAGTTAAGAGTTCTCGGCTGTTGGGATTGTTTTGTGCTCAGTGTGTTGGTGTCATACTTAGTGTTTTGGTTTGGTACCAAATGGATGTTTTGTACCAAGTGGATGCAAATGAGGCTTTGTGACATAGCTATGTGAAATTGTACTTCGTCGACAGGATCAAAGTTATAGGAAAATAAGGAAAACTTAGTAGGCTTTGAGAAGATTGTTAACTACTTGTACATTAGGATAACCTCAGTTGTAAGTCGCAAGAAGCGCTATTACAGTTTGGTTAAGATGGTCTAAGCCACTATCATGTTTGTTGGCTATTTATTGACAAATTGAGGGACTGATCATCCTTAATCTCTTGTTGATAGTAGACAAAATCATGTTGAATGGAACAGACGAGCCTTACCGACTATGGATGTGTGTAGAGTTATTAAGCACCCTATGAAAACGGGTAGACAACACTTTCTTCGAGTAGGCCGGGTGAAACAAGCTGTGACTTGTATGTTGAATTTGAGTACAAACCTAGTGTAGATTGTTACTCGTACTTTAAGTTTCGAGGACAAAACTAATTTTAGGGGGGTAGTAATATAAGACCCTTAATTCTTAAATCCTAAAATTATACAATTTTAGGGTATTTGGTGTTGAAGTTCTTAGGCTTTTAGCCTAGTTTTTGGTAATTAGTGGGTTAAATGCCAAAAAAATATATTTTTGGAAATTGGATTAAAATTATTTGTCGAAGAATAATTTATTTACGTTACGAAGAATTGGACAGCAGAGAGTTTTTAAAAAATATCACTTGTCGCATAAAATTTTATCTGTCAATTGAGTATCGACGAGAGTAGATATTTTTAACAAAAAGAGGTTTGAGAGGTGATGGAAAAGTGATGTGGAAATTTTGTGGGTGAAATGGAAATTTTATGAAATATTTAGATATTCTTAGATATTTGTTATATATATATATATATATATATATATAGAAAGAAAAGGAAAGGAAAGAAAAAGGAAAGAAATAGAAAAGGAAGGAAAAAGAAAGAAAGGAAAACAGAAAGAAAAACATTTCCTTCTCTCTTCTTCCTTCTCCCTGCCTTCGCGAACCCATTTCGTCCCCACCTTTTCTTTGCTTTCGTTGCTTCTTTTGCTTCAAGAAAAGTAACCTAAGGCATGGTGGGTGAGAAGACAAGGATTTCTCAACTTCATTCTTCCTCTTTGATTCGAAAACAAAGAAAATCTTTGTTAGGATTTTCAAACCGTCAAACACAAACCTCCACTTTTCTTCTAGATCTAAGCTTCGTTTCGAGAAGAGATAGAAGGGAAATTTGCTCACCTCCATGCTACGGTGCTAGTGAACTAACTTGGGAAGCGACGTCGCGAGCGGAGATTTTACCAAAATTAATTACGGTACCGTAATCACTTGTTAAAGCTAACGTTAAGGTAAGGGCTCCTTCCAAACTTTTAGTTTGCATTTAGGGACTTATCTGTGGTTGTGTGGAAAAGAAATTTGTTAGGGTTAAAGTGTGATTTGGGGAAAAAGAATTTAATGCTTTTATGGGTGAAATTTTAGAGTTGGGTTTTTTGGTGATATTGATGAGTGTTTCGTGGAAAGTGAATTTAACTCATTTATGTGTGGTTTTGAGGAAATGAAATTTGATGTGTTTGAGTGGTGGGTTTGTGATAATTTTGTGGTTGTCGTGTTCATAATTAATATTTATAAATTTGAAGATGTGTTTGTGTGGATTTTGTGGAAAAATGAATTGATGTGATTTGGTGTGAATTGTGGATTGAATTTGAAAATATGTCAGAGTATGTTCTAGTGGAATGTGAAAACCATTAGAGTTAAACGAGTATTAAAAATGGGGAATCTTTAATATCTTTGTTTATTTAATGTTTGTCGTAAAAATTGTTAGAGTTAAACAAGTATTAAAATGGGAAATCTTTTAATATCTTTGTTTACTTAATGATTATGGTGAAAAGAGTTAGAGTATGTTCATGCATTTCATAGTACATGGTGACCGTGAAAGGGCCATGGTGATAGTGGTGACCATGATGGGCCACGGGATGATGCCATGTGAATTGTTGTTTCATCTTATCCTTGTGGGGATTGTCGCGTCGTGCTGATCTATGAGAGATTGCACTCTAGAATGTGCTGATCTGTGAGCGATTGCACTCTAGAAAATCGTGCTGGTCTGTGAGAGGTTGCACGCTAGTAAATTGTGCTGGTCTGTGAGCGGACTGACTCTTGTTGTCGTGCTGGTCTGTGAGAGACTGCACGCTAGTAATCTGTTGATCCGTGAGAGATTGCAACCTTGGTAATTAGTACTGGGTCTGTGAGAGGCTGTACAATTAGTTTGCCCCCTTCGACGAGGGTTTTGGTTTGGAATTCTGCAATCATGCATTTTGGCATATACGCATTGCATTAAGTGTTTGGCATGCGAGTTATGTTTGTTATACTATGATGATTGTATATACTATTCAGTTGTTGTTCAGTGATTTTGTCCGAATTGCTTTGAGGTGTGAAGTTGGGTTGATTAAGTTTGGATGTAATTATGTGTTCATAATTGATTTAATGATATTCGAAGTGTTGATTGATCTAGAGTAAATTTTACAACTGAAAATTTGCATTTCTTTGTTGTATTTAGCTACGACAGTGCAATTGTCAAAACTTTATTTTCAACATTGTTTATGCGTTTTTGGAATTATGTGTAAGTGTGATTGATTGCAAAATCATTTTCGAAACTTATGTTGTCGTTGTGATTGTGTTATAATTGCCAAGGTGGGATGTTTTGGAATTGTGTGTTATAGGTGATTGATGTGCAAAACTATTTCGAAACTCAAGATGTCGTGGTGATTGCACTATAATTGCTAAGTGTGATTGTTTGGATTTTTGTGTAAGTGTTGATTGGTTTCGAAACCCCCTTTAAAAAGTTGAATTTTGCTGTTTTTCTCTGCTGTTGTCTGATGTGTATTCGAATACAGACTGTGTATTCGAATACACGACAATGTTGTTTGCCTACTAACTATTGTGTAGTCGAATACAACTGTTGTATTCGAATACAGACATGCTGTTGTTGATGCTGAATGCTGAAACAACCTTGTATTCGAATAGAGAGATGCTGTATTCGAAT
>PGTU02001163.1:0-11087 GCA_002896215.2 Cicer echinospermum
AAAAACATATTAATAATAAAAACTCTCACATTCAAAATAATCTCTACAATTATACTCATTTCTCAAAATACTCACATTATAATAATACCATCATATTAGAAAATGGTCAAAATTATAAAATAAATAAATATAACATCAATGTTTTATATTAATTACTAAATCATAATAAACATATATAAAATCACAATACCATATAACGAAAATCACAATACTATTTTTTTTTAAATATATCAAATAACAAAATATAATATGTATTATTTATATTGCTCATGTAATATAACATGTATCAAACTAACACATCATGGAAAGCATTCATATAACGAAAATTAGCCACGAAATTTATCAACATATATTCTAAAATAATATTAGTCATCAAATTAATTATTTAAAATTCTATTTAGTTAATAAAGTAGTTTATTATAAAATTAGGGGTGTTACAGTGAAGGCTAACTATGACTACACCTATACTGCCCATCATTGATATAATTCGATCAACAACCCTATATTGATATAATTGATTGAATTAGGAAAATATACTCCCTTCTTTTTATTTAGACCAAATAGTATCAATTGATGAAATTAAGAAAAGTATACCTATTGTATGGTTATGCTATAATGTAGTGTTGTTGTTAGAACCCAGGTACTGAAACATTGTTGCGGCGGACTTGTTTTCTTTTTCTTTCCTTCAGTGCATACGCGTAACTTAGGCTAATGATATTTATATATATATGGTACATACATCTTGACCTATCGGCTAATGTGACACCCTAAACCCCAAATAATTTTTTTTTTATTAAGATAAAGAGTATCACATAATCATAAGCATGTCACATAAATCCAAAATTTCCATCAAACATAATGAATTCAAAATCATAATATCAAACAACAGAATCCTTTTTGAAGTACACATACTTATGTTTTAAATTCAGTGCAAATATAGTCCCAACCCGATGTCACTATCAGAGCGGGAATTCCCAAAATAAAATACTCAAAATAACATCAACACAATGCATAATAATGAAGGTCTCCAAGGCATGGTGGCTTCCGCCTCTCCTGATGGTATTAGTCATCACCTGCAACTTACAACTCGTCTGTGTCCGTCGCAAACGCCAAACACAAACAACGAGGGGTGAGTATCGAAATTATGTAACAACATAAAATACACGACGGTAACACGCAAACAATCAAATTATCACAATCTCAAAAACAATCAAGTGTATAATATCAACGATTTATCAAATTCATTCACAATAAGGTAATCACCATGATGGAATGTTATGCATGTCCTATACTCTATGCTTCATCATTTGGTACCATTCTACTCTGAAGTACTTGGTTAGGAGGCCTGATACTATGCCACTACAAGAGTGGACGGACAATTCATGAATGGCCAAGTCCTCATAGATCCCCTCAACTAAACCCGAGACACATATACGCGACGGTCGGGGTACTCTTGTGTTGCACGGTAGTTCCCGGCCTTAGGGAATAACCCACTAATCCACTTAGGAATTCCCCACTAGGTGTACCCCCAAGGTCTATCAGTCTTACCTTACAGTTCGACTGTAGCCCTCCACGATCAGGCTCATTCAGTTGTACTTCCCCGAATCACTAGGTTTGTCAGACCCTCCCTATATGATGACAAAATAATCCTAACTCCAAAATCTACAATACATATCTCAGACTTACTTGATCATCACAACTCAATAAGTTTTAATTTGACTTCACAATGTTCATCATTATATATCTTTATCAGTCAATCACAATAAAATCACAATATTTGGTTTACACTACTCACAATGCATCATTCAGTCTTATCAATCACAAATAACATATCAAACAGGTGGCCTATTCATGTGATATCACAATTTCATTCAAGTAGCAAGAACACTCCAATAGATATCATTCACACAGTAACAATCAACATAATATTCATAAAATCAGACGACATACAATCTTGATATAAATAAATTCGCGGCAATTCTATAGGTTACTAAATTATATTTTAATCCTCACTATTACCATTCACATTTTATTAATTAATTATTATTACTCAATAGGGCTCTATTGTACGTAATAAGCCCCGAATGAACATCCGGGAATTTCAGCATTCCCGTTCATTTCATGTTATTTTATGCTCACAATATCGAACCTCATCTCTCCCCTTACCTCGACTGAAGATTTCGTCCAACGAATCTGATCTGCTAACGGGTTGTTACTTTGTCGGTCGTCGTCTCTAATAGTCCGCGAGAGAATTATAGCCACACAACCACCAAATACAAATACAAATAAATTACTTACTATAAATAAATGAATAAATAAATAAATAAATAACAAAATAAATAATAAATAAATAAGTAAATAAATAAATAAATAACTAAATAAGTAATAAATAAATAAATAAATAGATAAATAATTAATAAAATAAATAAATAAATAAGTAAATGAATAAATAAATAATAATAAAATTAATAAATAAATAAATAAACAATAAATAAGTAAACGAATAAATAATTAATAAAATAATAATAAAATAAATAATAATTAAATAAATAAGCAAATGAATAAATAAATAATAAATAATAAATAAATGAAAAAATAATAAGTAATAATAAATAAAATAATGAATAAATAAATAAATAAATATGTACATAATAAAATAAATAAATAAATAAATAATCTAAATAAATAAATACATAATCTAAATAAATAAATAAATAATCTAAATAAATAAATAATCTAAATAAATAAATAAATTATCTAAATAAATATAATTATCTAAATAAATAATTAAATAAATTATCTAAATAATTAAATTATCTAAAGAAATAATAATTAAATAAATAAATTAACTAAATAAATCAATTAATAAATAATCTAAATAAATAAATTATCTAAATAAATAATATAATTAAATTAATTAATAAATAAATTATCTACTATTTGTACTAAAACCCAAAAATATATTATAGTGGAGAACCAAAAAAATTGAGTAATATTTTTCATTTAAAGGACTAAAGTTTGTCCATTTTATAAGTCTAAGAACCAGATGTCTTAATATTACAATTTCATAATAACCGAAAAATACTGTTAGACAGGATTTTTCAATACAGCTTATATGCATAGCTTGAATTATATAACGAAAGGATCAAAGTTTACGATGGAATAGATGAAATTTTAGACTTCAATGCAACAATGAGTTGTAATTGATTACGAAACAAGAATGAGTTTTGGAACCTGCGGCTTGGTGATGGAAGCGTACAAGGAAGAAGGCAAGAATACACTGACATAGTCGGCAAGTTCGCCATCAACGTGAAGATAAAGCATTCATGGTCTTTCTTTTTGAGTTCGTTGTGAATAAACAGGAAGCGAGCAATTCGTGTTTTGGAATATTTTTTCTCTCCAATTTCACACTATTTCTTCCACTACCTTACCATTGTTTCTCTCGAGTTCAATTATCGCTAGATTAGCCATCAATTCTTACTAGCCAATACATTTTTTTTTTGTTGCGGCACTATTCATTTGTACATAAGGGTTAGTATTTCATATGTTAAGGACGAGGCTTTTGTTGGAGGAGGCAGCTACCTAGTGTTTAGAAAAAACTAACCTAATAACTCATGCATATTATATATAATATATATATATATATATTATTATATTATATATTAGTAGCAGGCCATTTATGTAGATTGTTAGCGTCTTTCTATTACTCTTAAAATGGATGTGTGTTAGTAACAATAGTTTAATGTGTGATTTCATTTTTATTTTATTATTATTTTTAGGTTTTTATTTTGTTAGTTTCGTGTAATAGTTAAGCAAATAATTTATTTAATATCATAATTCAAATAAATTATCAAGATTAAAAAAATGCGTAGAAATTATTCCACCACATAGGGATACAACATATAATATAAATTTATTTAACTATTATCTATTAATTAAATATTTAGGATGTATATATAGGTATATCACGAATTCAGAATTAATTTAGGTCCATTAATTTTCGTTTTAGTGAATTCAATTTATAACTTATGCTATTAATAGAATATTATTGGCTATTATACGGATATTGTATGGCACAGCATCAATCAGTTATTATATTTTTATATTAAATATATAGTTATTTTTATTTTATACTTCACATCAATATAAATTCGAATAATAAAGATTTAGATAACAACACTACTAAAATATGAGCCTAAATCATAGCGATTTCAAACATATATATTATTATTATTATTTTAATAAAATAATAATTAATAACAATGATCATGCACTTTCTTATTAAATAACTATAAAGATCAAACATAAAGACAATCACGAAAAAATATTCTACCACAAGGGAACACATTGTAAGAAAATATCACTAATTTATAATAATAATAATAATAATAATAATAATAATAATAATAAATAAGCAGCATGCTATATTATACAATCCACATAAAAATCAGGGTGTTACAATTCTACCCACTCTAAAAGAATTTCTGTACTCGACATAATTAGGTAAAACACTATGACACACAACTATCATCTAACTTAACATCTCCATGTGGTTTTTAGGATTTCTAAATTTTACTAGTTCCTATGAAATACAAGAAATATATATAACCAAGACCTTATAATTTTTATCGAGGTTAATATTTTAAACTAACTAGTATTGAAAGACTAACTCACTACACACTTCAAAATGATCATACCTACTTAATTGACAATGCCTAAAATATAATATTCTAGATTACTTAAAATATGAATAGCGAATCATCACATTTATCTCTAGTAACAAGAATTTACTCCTCATTTATGTTTCTCCCATTATAGCACTAAACTCTATATTCTTCAACTACTCGTCTACTTTTAACAAACCGTATACCGTACACGATTACATACACTCGCACTACTATAATTCTACATGGTCAAATCACAGGTTACTCCAACTCTTACCCGAATCTAAACCCCCATACATCAACTTCATATGGACAATGCTCTAGTGCTTTTCACACAACAACTACAAGTACCATTTATCCTCAAACTCCATTTACGTGTATTGTTCATATCTTTCTAAGTTCGACGATTATATTCATAAAACTGTGCATTACCTACTATCCAATGTTTGATATGGTCACTAATAAGAATGAATCAACTAATCAAGGTTAACTTTTAAGGTCTCATGACTATTTACCTCAAACTTTTATCACAAAAACAATGAAATTAAATCAATAAAACTAAAAATAGGGATCATTGTTACTTCCTAATGATGAGGTGGTACACAGATTGATACGTAGAAACACACAAACCTTATTATTAATAATTATATCTTTAAATATGAAACTATTGTGAGTCAAATAATGATTAGAAAAAATAAAATTATTTTATCACATAAATTAGTAAACAGTTCAGCTAAATTCATAATTTCACTATCCATTTCATTTAAATATCAATATGAATACAATTGCTTTACATGATAAAATTGACATGGGTAATGAAATAGCGAAGTGTGCCTTGTCACACTTAATAGTTTCAATCATGGAATGACGAATATGAACATAGCAACTGTATAATTCAGATACATAAGAGAGAACATATATATATTTTATAGAACATAGTTAATTTACTATATGCAATCAAAATAAAATGAAAAATATTCTTAGTGTATATATTCCAAATAAACATCAGCATTCCTCTCGAACTTAGTCTATATTTAATTGATAGCATACAATTATAATAGATAGTATAACAATATTGTATAATTCAGACTTATCCTTGCGAAAACACTGAGCATGGCTAAGTTGCCACTATTAGCAGCATATTATTGTAATAAATAAATCAAAAATATATAGATCTAAAACGCAAATTAAATTAATATAAAATCCTTTTATTATATATAACAATTAGATGATAACAAAAGTGTTATATAGTATATAAAAAAGAAATATTGGTCCATTAAATAATATTTCATCTTTGGAGCTTTATTTTTTCATCACACCGCAGCAACATAATATTTAATCTTTTTATTTAGATTCCTTAACAATTTGAGATTCCAAAAAAAAATCTAACTTAACCTTTGGTGTCCTATTCAACATAATCATAGAGTACCACATACCATACTACAATTTTCTAGCAAAATTAGTTCGCAAATCAAGAAAATAAAACATGAGTCTATTTGAAATAGAATGTCTCATCTAATATTACTTTCTTTTTTCTAGTCAATCACAATACTAAATATAATTTTCTTAGGTACCACTCTCTTACCACTAAGAATCAAGTTCATCTCGCAATTTTTCAAAAGAAAAGTTTTTCTTACCAATATAGATTGATATTTAGTTTGAGCTCCTAAGAATCAACGTTATGCCTTCACCTTTTTGTTTATCTATTTAATTTATTTTTTCCTAATTCGAAGTATGACTCACAATGATTTCATATGTACCTATAATAAAATAATCTCAATTGCACTAGTTCATACTATTTATCGTTACTATGGTTTTCACATTGGACTCAACAAGAACCATACTCAATAAACTTTAAGGTAAAAAATATTAGTTATGTTCCTTCCACTAAATCTTAATTTAAGAGTATCTCTTTATCTAATATATTACACAATTACATGCCTAAACTTGAACACATCACAAGCTTTACCAGATCAACACTACTAAAATAGGACAGTCTAACTTTCTAGTGCTAAGGTCACACATAGGTATACACATAACCTCATGAAGTATAAAAATATCATGACAATTCTTACTTCTATGACCACTAAAATCTCATTTCTAAAAATCAAATTCCAAAAAGAATCATGCTATAAACATCTATCACTGCAATATCAAATCGACTCCTTGCAATACTCAAGATTCCTTGCAAGTATTATTACCATTCAATGTCGACTACCAATAACCATTTTGAGATCACAACTTAACTCTTCCTAAACTTCTCGAGTAACAACTAGACCTTATGCACAATCCATTAAGCACCTCACTATTCACTATAACTCCAAATTTTATAATAAACTATTATATTAATTAAATAGGATTTAGAAGATAATTAATTTGGTGTTAAATATTTTATAATATATGTTGATCAGTTTTATGATTAATTTTCCTTATAGGCAATGATTTCTGTGATGTGCTAGTTTTATAAATACTAGATTACATGAGCGATATAAATAATAAATATTATATTTTACTCTTTGATCTATTTTTTTTGAAAAAAATAATAGTATTTTAGTGTAATATATAGTTTAAAGAAAAAGATTTTATGCGATTTTACGTGTACCCAATTAATGTAATATTTTTGTGTGCGTTTGACTGATATTAAGTATGCACGTAGTTATATTTCCATTATTTATAACTACTTTCTATTTTTAGTTATTTTTCTTATAAATAAAATCTTGAGATAAAATTGATATTGTGTTTGATTTCTTTTATTTTTATATACTTTTTATGACATTGTGATTTTATATATATTTATTATGATTTAGTAATTAACATAAAGTGTTGGTGTAATATTTATTTATTTTATAATTTTGACTATTATCTAATATGATGGTATTATTATAATGTGAGTATTTTGAGAAATAAGTATAATTGTAGATATTATTTTGAATGTGAGAGTTTTGATTATTAGTAATATATTTTTTTTATTGATTATTTTAATTACTCTAATTTATAAAATATTAGTAATGTTTGGAAAACTAAATGGTGTTTGGAGGAATATTAAAAAGGAGATTAAATAATTATTAGTTTTATTTTAACAAAATAAAAATAATAATAGTAAAATATAAATAAAGAGATCAATGGGTTTGACTCTATAAACCCTAATTGTTAATAAAATAAACCAAACAAAAGAAGGGAAGGGAGTTGGAAGGGCAGCCGTAAAGCCAAAGAGGAAACACAACAATAACCCTATCGTTTGACACCGGTGATGGTGATGTTCCAGAAAACTTTCTCCACTTCCAGAAAACATATTTATTTTAAAAAAAAACACTTAACCTTAATATATTCTTAAGAATTTTAACATAAAGTCAACACAGCAAGACATTGAAAATAGTGAACATCTTCATCATAACAGTTAATACTCTTATAAGGAAAGTATAGATAGTGTTAGGCATACGAAAACATAGCGACTCTTACAAAAACTAAAACAAGTAAAACTTAACTACCAATGGCTTCGACATTTCTTGTCGCAACACCATTGTTCCATCATTCAATGATTTCAACCAAACTAAAATTGGTTAGCCTACACTTAAGCAAAATGCAAACATGGAGGCAAAAACAATTCACATTAAATACCCAATAATACGTTTGCACAACAAATAGCTCTCTTAGAACAAAGTCACGACAAAGTAATAGTAAAAAAAACAATTCTACAATGAATACGGTAAGCATGTAAGCACAATGAACATATTACCCACGGTCTGATTGGATAGACCTGCTCTGATACCACTAATGTGACACCCTAAACCCCAAATAATTTTTTTTTTATTAAGATAAAGAGAATCACATAATCATAAGCATGTCACATAAATCCAAAATTTCCATCAAACATAATGAATTCGAAATCATAATATCAAACAACATAATCCTTTTTGAAGTACACATACTTATGTTTTAAATTCAGTGCAAATATAGTCCCAACCCGATGTCACTATCAGAGAGGGAATTCCCAAAATAAAATACTCAAAATAACACCAACACAATGCATAATAATGAAGGTCTCCAAGGCATGGTGGCTTCCGCCTCTCCTGATGGTATTAGTCATCACCTGCAACTTACAACTCGTCTGCGTCCGTTGTGACACCCTAAACCCCAAATAATTTTTTTTTTTATTAAGATAAAGAGTATCACGTAATCATAAACATGTCACATAAAATCCAAAATTTTCACCAAACATAATGACATCGAAATCATAATATCAACAACATAATCCTTTTTGAAGTACACATACTTATGTTTCAAATGTAGTGCAAATATAGTCCCCACCCGATGTCACTATCAGAGCGGGAATTCCCAAAATAAAAATACTCAAATTAACATCAATACAATGCGTATAAATAGAGTCTTCAGGACATGATGACTTCCGCCTCTCCAATGGTACTAGTCATCACCTGCAACTTACAACTCGTCTGCGTCCATCGCAAACGCCAAACACAAACAACGAGGGGTGAGTATCGAAATTATGTAACAGTATAAAATACACGAGGAGAACACGCAAACAATCAAATTATCACAATCTCAAAACAGTCAAGTGTATAATATCAACGACTTATCAAATTCATTCATAATAAGACAATCAAAATAATGAAATGCTATGCATGTCCTATACTCTATACTTCATCATTTGGTACCATTCTACTCTGAAGTACTTGGTTAGGAGGCCTGATACTATGCCACTACAAGAGTGGACGGAAAATTCATGAATGGCCAAGTCCTCATAGATCCCCTCAACTCAACCCGAGACACATATACGCGACGGTCGGGGTACTCTTGTGTGCACGGTAGTTCCCGGCCTTAGGGAATAACCCACTAATCCACTTAGGAATTCCCCACTAGGTGTACCCCCAAGGTCTATCAGTCTTACCTTACAGTTCGACTGTAGCCCTCCACGATCAGGCTACTTCCTCGAATCACTAGGTTTGTTAGACCCTCCCTATATGATCCTATTAGACTTACTCGATCATCACTACTCACTAAGTTTCAGTTTGACTTCACGATATTCGTCATCATATATCTTTATCAGTCAATCACAATAAAATCATAATATTTGGTTTACACTACTCACAATACACAATCCAATTTCATCAATCACATAATAAGGAATTCAATCGGGATACATTCTAGTAATATCATAAATTCAATCTAAGTAACAAAACATTCAAGTTCAAATCATTCATACATTAACAATCAACAGAAGGTTTCATAAAATCAGACAACATGCAAACTTAATATAAATAAATTCATGACAATTCTACAAGTTGCTAAATTATATTTTAGTCCTCACTATTACCATCCACATCTTATTAATTAATTATTATTACTCAATAGGGCTCAACTGTACGTAGTAAGCCCCGAATGAACATTTGGGAATTTCAGCATTCCCGTTCATCTCACGTTATTTTATACTCATAAGATCGAACCTCATCTCACCCCTTACCTCGGCTGAAGATTCCGTCCAATGAGTCTGATCTGCTAACGAGTCATTTCTTTATCGGTCGTCGTCTCTAATAGTCCGCGAGGGAATTATAACCACACAACCACAAAATACAAATGAATTACTTACTATACATAAATGAATAATTAATTAATAAAATACATAATAAATTAATAACGAATAAATAAAGAATGAATAAATAATAAATAAATAGATAAATAAGTAAATGAATAAATAAAATAAATAATAAATAAACGAATAAGTAAATGAATGAATAATAAAATAAATAAATAAGTAAATGAATAAAGAAATAATAATTGGATAAGTAAATAAGGAAATAAATAAGTAAATACGTTAATAAGTAAATAATTAAATGAATATATAATAAATAAATAATTAAATAAGTAACTGAATAAATAATTGAATAATAAATAAATAAGTAAACGAATAAATAGATAATAAAATAAATAATGAATAAATAAATAAATAGATAATTAAATAATAAAATAAATAATAAATAAGTAAATAAGTAGATGAGTAAATAAATAATAAAATAAGTAAACAATTAAATAAATAAGTAAATGAATAAATAAATAGATAAATAAATAAATCAGTAATGAATAAATAAGTAATGAACAAATAAGTAATAAATAAATAAGTAAATAAATAAATAAATAAGTAAATACCTTAATAAGTAAATAAATAAATAAAATAAATAAATAAATACGTAACTGAATAAATAACTAAATAATAAAATAAATAATAAATAATTAAATAGGTAAGTGAATAAATAAGTAATAAAATAAATAATAAATAAATAAATCAGTAATGAATAAATAAATAATAAAATAATTAATAAATACGCAAATAAATAAGTAAATAAATAAATAAAATAAATAATAAATAAATAAATGAATAAATAAATAAGTAAATAATAAAATAAATAA
>PGTU02001165.1:0-15909 GCA_002896215.2 Cicer echinospermum
TATATTATTATTTATATTTATTACTATTTTTGAAAACAGGTATGAGTAGAGTTGAGGTTCCTGCCTCAAGAAATATAATAGATTCTACGGACAAATTCATTACCGATCAGGTATTAATATTACTGATAATCTATCACGGATAAATTTTTTATTATAACTATATATTTGATGTTTTATTTGAAACATATTTTGTAGGTATTTCCTTCACGAGAATCTGTGTTTGAATGGGCAAAAACCATTGGAAGAGAAAATGGAATTTTAATTGTCATCATTCGTTCAGATAAAGCAACCGGAAAGAGGGGAAGAAAAGACAAATTGATTTTGGGATGCGAAAGAGGTGGAAGATATAAATCAAAATCAAAATCAACAGTGACTTGTTCTCATAAGGAAAATTGTCCGTTTACTCTCAGATGTATACCCTTAAGTGTCGGTGAAGGATGGAAAATTAGTGTTCGTTGTGGAACACATAATCATGATCTACTTGATACTGTAACTGGTCATTCTTATTTGGGGCGTTTAAATGAAGAAGAGAGGAAATTTGTCAATGACATGACAAAGTATAAGCTTGCCCCCAGATTCATCCTAAATGCTTTGAAAGAGAGAAATAAAGCTAATCTGACAATTCCAAGTCAAATATATAAAGCAAGGAGTACTTATCGATCATCGTTGAGATGTCCGTATACAGAAATGCAGCATCTGTTGAAGTTAATACAACAAGAAAATTATGTGTATTGGACAAGAAGACGGGAGAATTCTGATGTTTTGAGAGATATATTCTGGACACATACTGATTGTATAAAGTTGTTAAACATGTTTCATTTTGTTTTGATATGTGATAGCACATACAAAACAAACAGATATCGGTTACCATTACTTGAAATTGTCGGTGTCACATCTACTAGTTTGACATTTTCTGTTGGGTTTGCTTATTTGGAACAAGAGCGACAAGATAACTTCATCTGGGCATTTGAAAAGGTACGACAGTTGTTCAAATCTGAGACTTTAATTTCTAAATTTATTGTGACTGATAGAGATCTTGCCATGATGAATGCGATTAGTATTGTGTTTCCTACTTCAATACATTTGCTATGTCGTTTTCATATTGAAAAAAATGTTGGGGCAAAATGCAAACAATATGTGAAAAAAGATAGACAAGAAGAAGTAATGGATTTATGGAAAAAAAATTGTATATTCAAGTAGTGTAGAGGAGTATGATCATCACCTGCAACATTTTAAGCTAGTATGTGTCGATATTATTCTTTTTGTTGATTATGTGAAAGATTCGTGGTTAACACCTTACAAAGAAAGGTTTGTCAATGTTTGGACCAATAGAGTGATGCATTTGGGGAACACAACATCTAACATGTATTTTTAAATTTGATTTGTTTGTTTTAGAAAATATGATTTACTAGTTTGTGATTTATTTTAATTTGTATTATTTAATTTATTTGTAGAGTTGAGTCTGCCCATTGGAGATTGAAAAACATGCTGCAAACTAGTTTGGGTGATTTGTGTAAAAGTTGGGATGCTGTGAATATGATGTTGAAGAACCAAATATGTATCATTCAATCTTCTTTTCAGAAAACCATCAAGGATGTTGAGCACGGGTATAATTCATCATTCTTTCAAAGTCTGCATCATTGTGTATCAAGGAAATGTTTTAAAAAAATTGACAAACAGTTGCAGAGAGTGAAGATTGTAGGTACTGACAAAACAATATGTGGTTGCTCAATCAGAACAACTCATGGATTACCATGTGCTTGTGAGTTGGCAAAGTTGCAGATATCTGGTAATGTTATCCCTTTAGATAGCATTCATGTTTTTTGGAGAACGTTAAGCCTTGAGAATATTCTTGAGGATGAAGAATCTTTATCAGATTATGACTTTTCAGAAGAGTTAGAAGCAATGAAAGCGTACATGAAGAAACACGATATTGTAAGTCAAAGGATATTCAGGGCTAAGGTGCGTGAAGTTGTATTTCCACATACAACATCAATACTTGCACCACCAGAGAAGGTGAGAACCAAGGGAGCAAGTAAAAAGAAGAAAGAATTTGATACTCCTCGTGATCCGTCATATTGGGAGTATGTTGATGCCTCTCAAGAATCTGCAAAGCAACCATCTCAACGTTCTGCAAGGCAACCATCTCATTCGTCACAGTATTCTGCAAAACAACCATTTTACACACATTTTCCTACTCTTATACATCCGTATATTGAGGAGATAATAGATGTGGTGGCTGATGGAAATTGTGGGTTTCGCGCAATTGCAGCATTGTTAGGTTGGACTGAAGAATCTTGGCCTTTAGTTCAAACACAATTGGATAAAGAGATTCATCTACATCAAGACCTTTATGCTAATGTGTTCGATGACAGTGTTGAATCAGTGCGAAACTCATTGAACATATCAGGATTGGGTGCTCAAGGACAAGATAAGTGGATGTGTTTACCAGACTTGGGTTACGTGATAGCAACACAATATAATGTCATATTGGTGTCGTTGTCTCGTAATCTGAATATGACACTCTTTCCGCTAAACAAAGCACCGCCGTCAAAAGAACGTTTACTAGCCATTGGATTCGTCAATGGAAATCATCGGGTACAGGTAAAACTTATTAGTGTTTATTAAATTAAATTAATTAGCATTGTTTATTAAATTATATTTATTATTGTTTATGATATTAAATTCAGTTTATTAATGTTTAATATCTTATTGTCCAGATCAAGTTGAAGTCTAATTGTCCTTTGCCACCTATCTCACAAAAATGGAAAGACTATTGTAATGAATGTGCAAAGACATGGGAAATAGCTTGTGCAGCACGCATGAAGCAATGGGAACACATTGATCCATCATTTAACAAATCATCTTGTATTTCATTAAATGAAGATTAGAATATATTTTACGTTGTCATTTACGTTGTCATTTACGTTGTCATTTACGTTGTCATTTACTTTGTCATTTACTTTGTCATTTACGTTGTCATTTACTTTGTCATTTACGTTGTCATTTACGTTGATCATTTTACTTGTTTTACGTTTTGTCATTTATCTTGTCATTTCGTTATCATTTACGTGTCATTTACGTGTCATTTACGTTATCATTTACAGTTGTCATTTACGTTTAGCATTTACGTGCATTTAGATAATCTCAAAATAACACAGTCTAATCTAAAGATATCACAATAAACTCAATAGTATATTCAGATCATCATAAACATTAACACAATATACAATCGTCATACAAGCGACATAATTCATCCAATTTTCAATGATCTAGCTAAATGTGTGCTTCCATATTTAAGGCCCTATGTGACAAGCTCAGAATGCTCTATGGTCTAAGATTCAGGTCTATACCAGAGATGCAGCGATGATGGTAACAACATGGAACAATTTTGTGTAGTAGTGGACTCGAAAGTGCAAAACGGTGGATGAGGGATGAATAAGAGGTGTGAAACACTAAGTACATGCATACGTTGTAGTGGAGTGACTCTCTAGGAAAAGTGGCAACAGGATATAGTCTTCCAAAGGTCTCTACAGATGATCTTCATAGTACTACTGGCACATACCAATATACAACTGTCCGCATCGGCAGGAAGTCCCGGGATGCACTGAATACGACAAACTGTGAAGAGATCGACTCTGTGCAATATATGGATCTGAGACTCACACACATCGAAAGATATCCCAGAAACATCGAAATCGATCGAAACAGATGATTAGCTCGATCATCATCAAAAAATACGGTGTAAACACTACATCCTCGAGCAAACACCACAAGTCTCCGAGATATGCCATCATCCACCTTCTAACAGCAGTGTTTGCAGTCCACTACATGCTCTTGGAAGATGCGCAGGAACCTACTCCTCTATCACCCCGTTACAGGATCCTAGGGAAGGCTCGTAAATCAACATGGCAACACTAATTAACATAATAACAATGAACAACGTATAATATAAATTAATAATTCATTATAATTAAATAGAATAATTACATTAATAATTATAATAATAATACATTACTAATTTAAATAAATAAACGCACATACTTAATAATAATGATATTACCTTGTCAGTAGGCTCATGTAACCTCCCAGCTGTCGAGTGTCGTGGATAGCTCCATCTCCCAAGTTGTCATAAAGGAAAACTAATGCCGCGGAAGCCCACGAGTAGTCTCGACAACGATGTAAATCAATAAAAAGAGAAATGTATTTCGCCTCAACACGCGTATGTGTTTTATCGGCGAAAATAGTGCAGCCAACTAAATGCAACAGATACGTTCTAGCCGCACACTCAAACTGGTTAGTTTGAATGAGACGGCTATACAAATCACGCAACCATTGCAATCTATATTGGGCACATTTATTATAACTAATCTCAGCACATGCTTCCTCCCATGTTGCACCTAAGTACTCATGTGCAGCTCTTACAGCATTATTAGTATTCATATTCAAAGGTGCATCAAAAAATTTACCATGCGGTGAGATGTGAAGGAGAGTCGCAACATCATCTAAGGTGATCGTCATCTCTCCAAATGGCAGATGAAATGAGCTGGTCTCTCGGTGCCATCTTTCAACAAATGCCGATATCAGACCAGCATCCGCCATTGTGAGGTAGCCTGAAGATAGATGCATCAGCCCAGATTCCTGAATCCAATGCTCTACAGGAGCTGGAATAGGAACTTCCGCAAACTTCTTCAATTTCAATCCGTGAGTAATTACCTTTAGTGATCCACGATCCTGCGAGTAATTACAGAACAATTGAGATTAATTAAACTTAAAAATAAAAATAAATAAACATTTATATTAACATACAATTAATTTAATAAACTTAAACATAAATAAACAAATAATTAAACATATATTTAATAATAATTAATTTAATAAACAGAAACTTAAAAAAACTAAAACTAATTAAACATTTATTTAACATTCATTTAATTTAGGTAAAACTTTAAACAGCAAATAATTAAAATTTATATTAAATATAATTAAATTAAATAAACTTAAAACTTAAAATCAAATATAATTAAACATTTATTAATTTAATTAATTAATTATAAATGTAAATAAATATAATTAAACATTTATATAAACATTCATTTAATTTAATAAACTTAAACACAAATAATTAAATATAAAATAATTTAATTTAATACCTCTCCTTCCCATAACCTCCGAGCCACGTGATGCTCATACTGTGTCAACAAAGATGTCACTGTCGGTCCTCCGGGAAATCCCGTCTGCTGATCCTGCTCATCAATATCAGCAGCATCATCCGACTCATCAGCATCAGGATGTGCAGAAGTATCAGGAATATCATCAGCGGTCTGCTCCATCTGTGGCGGCTGAGGGACATCCTCCTCCATATGTGCATGCTCGGTGGAGTCAACATCATCGTCCTGAACCTCCTGTTGTCTTCGACGACGC
This sequence comes from Cicer echinospermum, assembly GCA_002896215.2. Classification (NCBI taxonomy): domain Eukaryota; kingdom Viridiplantae; phylum Streptophyta; class Magnoliopsida; order Fabales; family Fabaceae; genus Cicer; species Cicer echinospermum. Next base: position 5,425 of record PGTU02001165.1, read on the forward strand.
TGCCTAATAGGACGATTTGCTTCGTTGCGTCGTCTGTTTGATGCTGTTGGTGGAATTCTCTCTACATCATCACGTCTGTCACCTATGATGTTACGAATAATCTGACCAAAGGCACCTCTCATTCTAGGCACTGCAATATATCAATATACCAATATTAAAAACAAATGAAAAAAAATTTAAAAAAACCCAAATAACATTTCGAAAGTTTCACTGGGAAACCAAACTTTCGAAACTTTCCATCAATCTCAAAGTTCCGAAGCCCAGTTTTTCGAATCTTTCAGAAATGCTCGAATCTTTTACATTTCGAATATTTCATCTTCAAGGAAACCTTCGAAACTTTTGAACTTCGAATGTTTCAAGTTCAAGGAAAGGTTCGAATGGTTGAACATTTCTGGAAAAAACTGGCTTCGAAGGTTTGACATTCATAGAGAGTTTCGAATGTATGGAAAAAGCTGGAAAAAGAAAGGCTTCGAAAGTTTAAGATTCAAGGAAAGGTTCGAAGGTTTGGAAAAATCTGGAAAAAGCAAGGCTTCGAATGTTTAACATTCAACGAAATGTTCGATGGTTTTTTGAAAAATTCTGGAAAAAAAAAGGGCTCTCGAATGTTTAAATTCAAATGGAAAAGGTCGAGAAATCCTTACTTTTCACTTTCGATGTGTCAAAGGTTCGAATATTTGGTTAGGTGGAGAATCGGGATGTTTCAGAGTTTCGAACAAATGAGGGAAAAAAAAGGAAAGTTTAATTTTTTAGAATTTTATAGTTAAAATTAGGGGCAAATAGGTCTTTTAACTTATAGTTGAGGTGGTGGGAGTTTAAAAGTGGGGGGAGGAGGGGGTGCGCAGTAACATTCTCCAAGAACGACTTGCTGTGTTTTAAAATTTGGATTAATGTTCGACTCAATCAAAGTATTGGACTATTGATTGGATTAATATATCACTAATTGAACTGTGTAATTGTTGATTTATTTTTTACGAAAATATGACCGTTGATAAAATATATATTTTGTGTTTGATCAAACTAATAATATAAATTAAATTGTATATATTCTATCAAAAGAAACAAAATATATTATTTGATGAAATTATAAGTTTCTAAAACTATATGTACAAAAGAAATTAAGTATAAACAATTTGTGGCATTCATAATTTATTTACCATTTTAATATATGTATTATGTATGAAACAATTGACACACTCACACGCAGCTAAACTTTCTAAGTGGTTAGTCTATTTAATTTAGCTTTATTGCAGTTTATTTTTATATTTATTTATTTATAAAATTAGTTTCATTTAAAATAGATACAGTTAGTCCTCTCATGTTTTAATATATAAATAATATTGACATATTTTAATTGATTTGTAACATACGATTTCAAATATAGTACTACTAATATATTAATATTCATATGTCATTAATATTAAATACAAAATTTAAAAATAATTTAAAGTTAAAAGAAATTTAAAGAGTTTTATTATTAATTTTATACGTGTTCATCATATTATTTAAAATATAATACATTATTATCTTTTAAATTAAAATCGTAATAATACAAATTACTGATAAATTTAAAATAAAAAAAAAAATTAATTTTTACAAAAATTAATAAAAAAATGAATGAATTAAACCATCTAAATTAACCTTTCATTTTCATTGTGTCAAGTCACTCCCATGACGTATTAAAGTTTAATTGGGTTGGGAAAGCTACGTTCTTTTAATTAATACGAAAAATATAAAAATAATAATAGAATTAGACTGTTGTTATCGTGTTTGTGAATTGTGATGTATTGTATAAATATATTATTTTTGAGGTAATATAAATATATTATGTTTAATTGAAGTTTTGGTTCTCTTATTTTAATTAAATCGCGAAAGTAGTCTTCCTATTTTGTTTCTCTCCAGTTTTGGTCTCCCAAACATAATTTTTGTCTAAAAATTGATGAAATTTCATTTTTTTTCATTTATTTAAGTCTCACTATGCCTGAAGATCTTATATGCAACAATTGTACTTGAAATCTATGATCATAAATGATGTAGTACGACTTTAAAAAATGAAATTTGATCAAGTTTTGAATTAAAATTCTGTTTGGGGACCAAAATTGGGGAGAAACAAAATGAGATGACTACTTCCGCAATTCAGCTAAAATAAGGGAATCAAAACTGCAATTAAGCTAATATATTATAGAGTAGTTTTAAGTTTTAACTCAACTGAAACATATTAATATTATTAAGTTGAATATTATATTCTAAATTTAAATCTGAACTTCACAGTTGTATGAGTTAGTTATGATAATATTTACTATTTCTTCTAAGAAGAAAAAAAATTACAAATTGATGAAAATATTGTATAGATATTGATAACAATGTGAAAATTTAAAAATTTGATATTTGAATTGAAAAACTATAACTCAACCAAACATATTAGTTAGTAGTTATAAATTTGTACAAATAATTTATATTATTCATCAATCACAATAAATATTAGAAATGTTTAACTTTTTCTTGTACTATTTTAAATTTATATAGATAATTTCTGAATGTGTTGATATTATAAAATTTTTAATAAATAATATAATATATATATATAAATTAAACTTTAATAAAATCATTTATAGAATTAATGAGATAAGATCATAGTTCATTCTCTCTATTTTTGTAATCATAGTTTCTCTAATAAAATGAGATATTTGATCCAAGAATTTAATTAAATATATTAATTTAATTTATAATTGATATTTTAAATAGAATATAGTATGTTTGTTAAATGTTATTGAAAGGACAGCCGAAACTTTAGAGATAGGAGGTCCGAGTAATTGTGTAATTTAGGAAGTAGAGGATCCGAGAAGAAATTTCAACAGAACAGAACTGTCTTCTAAGTGTACTATTTGCAGGCAAATTCTTTTCCACGCGCTTCAAAGGACACTATATAATCATATAACAACTCTATCATTTTCTGTGGAGACCAGTTTCACCCATTTTATGAATCCCCGTTTATTTCATTTTTTCAAAATCGTGGTGAGACAGCAACACCCTGCACGTTTTATTATATTTTTTTATTCATTTTTTCCCCTAAAAAGTGATTTTTATTGTGTTCAATTTTATATAAATTAAAGGTTATGTGCTCACACCCCCTATACTATAGCTGTTCATTATAAGCAATAGTGCAAAATCAAAGTTCAGTTCATTTTATTGTGTCTTCAAAAGACAAAGTTCTACCCTAGTCTAATTTCTTTGTTTGGATTTGGATTTGAATTATACATAAAAAATCTCGTTGAGTTTAGAACATTTACACAAGATTATTTCTCATGGAGTATGATGAATTTGTGTATGGTGAAATTTTTGAAATTTACATAGTCAACAGTTATAGTGGTAAGCAAGTAACATAGGTTTATTTTTATTTTGTTTAGTCAGTTGTTGCTCAAATTTCTTTGTTTGGTTGCTAAGAAATTGAAAATGAAGCTAATTATTAAGATTTAGGAAGATCATCAAGATCTTCTGCAGATATATTTTTAACTTCAGAGAGATCCATAAAATGTTTTGTTTTTATTAAAACTAAAGCATGCAAATTTCTTCAATTATCAGCCAGTTACATTTCACAGTTGACTTATATTAATTTTCCTTACCTAAAATTTTTTCTTAATAAAAGTTATTTGATTTGTTTTTGCAGGAAGTTTTCTTCTATATTGAGGTAATCTGTGGCAAAGTTCATAATAAAATTGACTACTTTCTTGGAGTTTGGCTGCAAGTTGTTAAAATGGCACAAAGAGTTGAAATTTTGAGCACTTCTGGTCATCATTGATTTGTGACAGCACGGCTCTACACATTTACTTTGTCATATTTTTTTGTTGGAGGAGTCAAGTTATGATTATTTTCATGCTAATTAGTACAATAGGACCGATGATAAAAAAGAGAGTTGGTTTGAAAATTAAACAAGCTGGTAGAGGTTCATACAGAGGAAGCTAGGTGTGTTGTGTTGTTTGTTTGAAAATTATTGTTGGTTTGTATTTTGTGTTTCTTCTTTATTTAACAACAAAGTCCTGGAAAAAGTAGTAGAAGATGGAAGCTACTTCAATAACACAATTGTTGAAGGGCTTTTGTGATACTAAGCAATGGCAGTATGCTGTGTTTTGGAAGCTTGATCACCTTTCTCCTATGTAAGTTTTTTTTGTTATAGAGTTGCTTCTGTTTCTATGCTCATGTGTTGTTTCTTTAGAGTTGTTGTCTTTCTATGGAATGGTTATCAATATGTTAAGGCAATCATTTTCTATTTTATTGACTCCTCTAAAATGAGTAGTTAGTAAAATCAGTAAATCAAGGTTTGATATTACTCACTTTAGAAAAGCTTAATCCGGCTTAGACTCTATGTGTCTGCATTGAATTTCTTTTAAAAAGGTGATGATAATTGATTAGATTATTAATTGAATTTTGTGTACAAGTTTCTGTATATCCTTAATATTTCTTTTAACCTTTTTCCTGTTTTTGTTGGATAACATAATTTAGAACCTTAAGGTCAATATTCCTTTGGTCATATTGTTATAGATTATGCTTTTGTGTAAAATTAATGTCCACCATCGCATTTAGAATGTTACTTAGCAAGAACTTGATTGAGAAACTATTTGTCCTATACATGTAATATTCTTATAATATTAGTATGTTGCATGAAATTATAGTTTTGGATTAGATGTTAAATGAATAACACAAGTTTGTTTGTTTTAGGACTTTAACCTGGGAAAATGGTTACCAGAAAAGTAATGAGCCTTTGGGAAGTATGTGGGGGGACATCAGTTTCCAATCCCCAGACGATGTATATTCTTCAAGGAGTGAAGGATCCGATGTTTCAGGAGATTATTCAGTTCGACTTCTCATGATTGAAATGTCTCATCGTAAATACAGTTTGGGAGAAGGGTAACAACTTATGCTTTACTGTTTATATCAGAATTTTTTGTTGCTAATTATTCTCTCCATTTCAAAATAATATTGTCACTTCCGAGATTTTAAATTATTTAAAATTATTTATCACTTCAGAAAATTAAGAAAGAATTTGGTATCCTTTACGAGTTTATCTTTATCTTTTGGTATCTCTGCTGAATGAAATTAATGGTCATTAATAGAATGAGAGTGTAATACTGATAGAGGTATAGAAATATAAGATGCTTGATCAATTACAGTACTTGTCTGTTAGAATATTAGGTAAATGTGGATTATATGGCGCAAACTCAACATGTTTTCCGTGTTGTGTACATTCTTTTATAGGGTTTGGTTGGCATTAGCTCTTGCCAGGATAACTTTTTGGGTTTTCTGTGAGGAATTTTTCACCTGGTAATTGGACATAATTTAATTCCTGAGGTAAGATCGTAAACATTCAATTACCCACAATACATGTGAAATTTTGTTACCATCCTGCTTTCAAATGCTAAATAATTGCATCTCTTTGTCCGGTTTTGATGATGGCTTCTTCAATTTGCATCTGGCATCAAAGGTAGGAAAGATTCAGTGTTGTTTGCTAACATTTCTGCAAATCACAGTGCAGTTGTAGCGAATGTTAAGTTGATAATTTGATTTTCAGACTATTGTGCTGGTACCATTCTTCACAAGGAGATTTTTGCAATTTGGTTCTTTGAAGCGGTGCGTACATATTTTTTATGTTTGGATCTTAGATAGACCAAACACGTGTTTGTTTTTATTATGACATGATAAACGCTCACAATGAAATATCCATAACTTCTTGTTACATTTTGTTCCTTCCTATACAATTACCTTCATATCTGCAAAGCTAAGTCAGGTGCTAGTCACATGTTTGGTGTTTGAATTGTTTTATACACTATAGGGTCATGTTTATGGTCAGGAAAGTGAGACGGGTATGGATCGACTATCATATCCTGTCTGAATTTAGCGTTGATGAATTAGTAGGATATGATAATTAAATATTTTCATGCTTATTCATATTATTACATGACATTTTAGGTTGCTGAAGACTGGAGTTTGTTAACCAATATCAAGGAGAAATTCCATTTCATCATGTTTTAAGCTAAGACAACACCTTTGCACTCGGGAATCGATATCAAGATTGGTCATTCCTCATCTATCGCATTATTTAATGGATAGCTTGGACGAATTGTCTTCAAGCTAGTACTCTCTCAATATAGATGGAATACACAACATTTCCTCAAGATAACTATTGTTGTCTAGAGAAAATCAGCTGAAATATATTTAAAGAGCAATGAGAATGAGATGGTCTCTCTCGTCATTTGAGATGTCAACTGATCAAAACATATCGGTCGGTGGAGTACGAATCACATCATATGGAAGAAGAGATATGGCTTGGTCTCATTGTCGACAAGATGGAAAGTTTAAAGAGATGTCGATGGATAAGTTCTTACTCTGAGGATAGATACGACAGAGCTACAATTTGGAGACGTCGAAGCCAGTCATGTGATGTTAAGAATTTCAATGACTTCTCAACTGTTCCGTCGGTGTCAGAATTTACACAAGCACTAGGACTGTTGCATATGAGACAGAACGGAAAATGTACATCGAAATATATCTCTGATGAGAATACATACAGTAGCTCAACTTTAATATCCAATAATAAGGAGCATGATCATATTATAGTTTATGAGTTGTCCTGAGGATTGATCCCGATATCTCTGGATGCTGTTGTTGCATTTATACAGTACCTCCGATGATACTATCATGTATACCAAATGTTAGGTCTTCATACATGCATCAGAGTTTATGGCTCCATTCAGTGAAAAATAATTCGAAAGAGAGCACTGCGTTTGTGAAAAATCAGACGATAGAAGTGATCTTATGCCTGCAGTACCAGTCAGGAAAAGATAATTTTACGAATAGTTTTATATCATCTCTTGATGGAAAGTTCAAGCTTGTTGATTGATGAGGCTCCATCTGAAAAGGTTAATATCATAACGACCTATTAGTGGCCCAAAGCTTTCTAGTGCGAGCAGAAAGAGAGCAAGAGTAGGTGATAAAAAAATTCAAGGCAAGAGATAGACAAATGATTATGACAGGATGAAGGAGTTGAGGGAACTTATCCCAGATGGTGGAAGGGTAAGGGTCCGATTATTTTTAGTGTTTCCTGTTTCATTTCCACTGAATTATAGAGTTTCTGTGAAAATGCATTTTAAAATTTGATTGATATTGTTTGAAAACTCTGAAAAATTTAAAACATTGTTTTCATTGTGCCTGAAATGTATTCTCAGTATTAGCTTTATATGTTTCTATATACAATTAAAAAAGGAAAGTCATTATCAAGGTTATTCAAGCACACACATACAAAGTAAAATAACAATGTATTAGAAGTAAACAGACTATGTATTTAACATTTCAGAAAGAACTAATTGTTTGGGTTCCCATTGTATTTTAAATGTTAACTTTGGTCTTATGATTTACAGTGTAGCATTGACAACCTCTTTGGAACGAACCGTAAAACGCACATGATGTTCTTAAGAATGAAAACAAACAGGCTGAAAAACTGAACATTTGCTGATCGCAGGTACGTCTCACTACGTTTGTAAGAATTATGCAAATATTATCTCCTAGTTAGGAATGTTGTTTTTCTTGTACTTAAAACTATATATAGGTTGCTATAACCCCTTGTGTTTACAGACCAGTATAGAAGCTGCAGAAATTCATCTTTAAGAGCCAGTTTGAATGAGCCTTTCGATAAGCAGTAGTAGGAAAAGAAAATTAAAATGATCTTTACAATGATTACGTATTTTAAATTTTAAATACTCCCTTTGGTTTTAATTATAAGAAGAAAAAACAAAAAACATCATCCGTAAAGCCTAGCTCAACTGACAAATGCCGATATTGTTAGGTTGAATATCATGTCTTGGATTCAAATCCGTGACCTTGCAGTTGTATGTGAATTTATTTATTATTTCATCTTCGAACAAAAAAGAAACATCAAAAAACCAATTAACTGGGAAATTGAGACATTAAACACACACTAATAGTTTTAAAAAGACAAACATTTTATATAAGAGTAAAAATGTCATTTAAATAAGCTTTTGCACTCAATTTTTTCAGAAGCTGCTTCATCTAACTTATATCCGTAAACACTTGCAAATTTTTAAGGGCCTTTATGTAAGTTAAAATCAAATGCATATCTCAATTTAGAAGCTTCCATAAGCTAGAAAGTAGAAAATAATCTAAACTGTGAACCAAGATTAAGACATTGATGATGGGTGAATTGTGATTCCTCCCGACCCAATACCCTAAACACAAGAAAAGGAATTATAGAGAAAACATAACTATATAAATCTTTGGTAGAACTGCTTTATTTATACTTGACTTTGGATATATAGGTACCTGAGTGGAAAAGGCAGAAAATAAATGGCAACCAACCAGGAAGAAGTTGTGCATTTGACTTTGAAAGTGAACTATCATGGCCCATAGTTATAGAAGATCTGGAATGCTCAGACCACATGCTCATAGAGGTATGGAGGTTTTTATATTGAGATCCTCTCGATGTGGGAGAAGGGTCTATCATATAAATGTTTATGTATAAACTATTTTTATAACTAACGATAAAATAAATTTTAACTGGTCTTATAAGTTATACATTGTTTTCATAAGCTATCTTGGAGATTATGGAAATAAGCTGAAAACTGCTTATGGACATGTCATAAGTTGTTTCTATAAGCTTTCTCAAACTGTCTCACAAGTGCTTATATCAATAGATAAATTCAAATAATTTAAACAGACCCTTAATATAGGACGGATGAAGTAATAGCATACAAAAATCTCATTTATTGAACTACTCATGTTTTTTACAGATGGTATGCAATGAGCATGGACTTTTCTTGGAGATTGCTCAGGTGATCCGAAGGCTAGACATTACAATCTTGAAAGGGATTTTAGAAAACCGTTCAAGTACTAGCTGGGCTTGTTTCATTGTTGAGGTAGAGAAAAATATGCCTAATTATGTACATATACTCTAAATTTGATAACATATCATAGTAATTAGTTATTTTTTTCTGACATGCAACAGGTTCCTAGAGGTTTTCACAGGATGGATATTTTATGTCCTTTACTGCATCTTTTGCAGCTTAGAAGAAACTGTGTCTCATAAAAATCTGACCCTTCATATTCTTGTATCAAGGAAATGTAGCTTGTCTTCAGTTTTAAATGACAAGCTTGGTTTCATACACTATAGAACTTTAAATAATTGTGTGTAAACGTGAATGCTACAGAGGTGCTACTGATTGTAGAACCAAGACCGACTAGCTTTGTAGAAATTTAAAGTGTGCTATGAAGAATATATTGCCTTCGAAGGTAGGAATTAATGTAGGGGACCAATATAAGACATATTACCAATAAAATTGAGTTCTATAACAAAAACATGGTACTGGTTATTTTTTTTTTTAAAAGGGCAACATCTAAATAATTATCAAGTTTATTAGTAATGGTTCAACTAGAGGTGAAAATAGGCTGGGCCAAGTTAGGTTTTGTAGAGTCTTAGTCTGACCTGTCAAAAAATTTAAGGCCTAAGTCTAGCATTTGGTCTGTTATAGGTTTATTTTTTATGGTTTATTTTTTAGACCTAAGTCTGACATTGATAGAAGTCTGGTATAGTTGGCTTACTTAAAAGTCTATTTCATTTTAACATTTATGAATAAGTAATCAAACATATTTTTAGATAGATTAACGAGTTAATATGTCAATGAAATTAAGTTCTATTTTGATATTTAACATCATATTTAACATCATATCTTTAAATTATTAAATGTTGAATATATAACAAAAAAAAATTAACAATTTAATATAATAATTATAGTAGTGAAAAGTTATTTATATTTATTTAAATAGTTCAGTTTAAAAGACTTATTATGTAGCCTGTAATATGATATTTTTAACTAAATATGTTTTTTTAGAAGTTTTGGTCTTATCTGTTTGAGAAAAATGTCTAGTATGACCTAGATTTGACGTAGGCTGAATCGTAGGTCTGTGTCAGTCGATTTAACATATTCTAATCTCTAAGTTCAACACACCATTTATTGTTTTTATATTATTTCATTTTTAAATTGAGTATCACTTTTATCTTACATATATTAAGGAATGAGCATAAATTAAAGAAGGAGAATAATAATGTGTTGATTACTATCATAAAATGGTTTTCTTTGGGTCACTACACTTCACGTTTCTATTGGATGGGCCTTTATTTTTCTCTCACTCATTCTTTTGGTTTGTTTTACAATATAATATATACTACTACTGTACAATTATTATTACTAAAAAAAAAAATTGTATGAGAGTGCAAGGGGAACCATGGCCTCTTGCATTCCCGCCTCTACCTTTTTGTCTAACTTCTCAGCACCTGTTCACTCATGTTGAGTACATTGATTCCTCTCTTTATCATTAATTATAAAATTCTATTTTACTTTTTCTTTATTCTTCATACATCAATAGTTTCTTGATAAAAATAATTAGCTGTAATAAAGAGAACTAGTATAATAATAAGCACAA
>PGTU02001167.1:0-20075 GCA_002896215.2 Cicer echinospermum
AGAGATTATATATATATTATAATAATATATTAATATATTAATATATAATATATATATATATGTTTGCTTTGGAGAGAATAGAAAGAGCAAGGAAATTTAGAAGGAAGGAAAAGAAAAGAAAAGGTTATATAAAGAAAGAGAAATAGAAAGGAAGGAAAACAAAGGAAAAAGGAAAAAAGGAAGGAAGGAAATTTCCAATCTTCTTCCTCTGCCAACCGCGGCATGGTTCTCCTCCTCCCATTTTCATTTTCGTTTCGCTTTCCTTTGTCTTCAAAACTAGTACCCAGGTTGGTGAGAGTTAGAACAAAGGTTTCGCAACTCCACCTCTTCCTCTTGATCCGAAAAACGAAAGAAACAACGGTATTGAGATCCAAACACAAACCCTCCGTTTCTTCTAGAGATCCAAGCTTCAATTCGCGAAGAGTTAGAAGGGAAGTTGTCACTACCACGTACGGTGCTAGGGGACCAATTTGGAGCGACGTTGCGAGCGGAGCATTTTACCGGGATGTTTGCTCGCGGTAACCGGAAACCACGTTAGAGGTTAACGCGAAGGTAAGGGCTCCTTCCAAACTTTTAGTTTGCATTTAGGGACTTATCTGTTGATTGTGTGAAAGGATCTTATTAGGGTTTGAGTTATTTTTTGGGAAAAAATGAATTTACCTCACGTATGTAAGATTTTGGAGTAAGATGAAACTTGTGGTGTTTTGGAGAGTGGATTGTGTCGATTTGGTGCCTGTTGTTTGTGACATGCTCCTAATTGATATTGATGAAATTTGAATTATGTGTTGGTGGATTTGTGAATAAATGAATTGATATGTTTTGGTGTGAGAAATTTGTTTGAGTTTTGTTTTGTAGAATTTGAAAACCATTAAGTTTAAATGAGTTTAAGAATGGGGAATTTTTTTTCTCTTAATGTCTTGTTTACTTATGTGCGTTTGTTTGTGAAAAATCGTTTAACGTTAACTGGGCGTTAAGAATGGGGAATCTCTTTAATGTTCTCGGTTACTATAATATTTTGTTTTGAAACCGTTTGAAGTTTAACTGGGTTAAGAAGGGGGAATCTCTTATGTTCGGTTACCTTAATATTTTGTTTTAAAGAAAAACGTTTAAGTTATACTGGGCGTAAGAGATTGGGGGAATCTCTTAATGTCTCTGTTAACTTAATATTTTGTTTTGAAAAACGCGTTTAAGTTAACTGGGCGTTAAGAGATTGGGATCTCTCTTAATGTCCGGTTACTTTAATTTTTGTTTTAAAGAAAAATCGTTTAAAGTTAACTGGGCGTTAAGAATGGGGAATCTTCTTAATGTCTCGTTTTTCTTAATATTTTGTTTTTGAAAACCGTTTAAGTTACTGGGCGTTAAGAAGGGGAATCTCTTAATGTCTCGGTTACTTAATATTTGTTTTAAAGAAAAATCCGTTTAAGTTAACTCGGGCGTTAAGAATGGGGAATCTCTTAATGTCTCAGTTACTTAATATTTTTTGTTTTGAAACCGTTTAAGTTAACTGGGCGTTAAGAATGGGGAATCTCTTAATTGTCTCGGGTTATTAATATTTTGTTTTAAAAGAAAAATCGTTTAACGTTACGGGTCGTTAAGAATGGATCTCTAATGTCTCGGTATACTTAATTTTTGTTTTTCTGAAACCAGTTTTAAGTTAACTGGCAATTAAGAAGGGGTGAATCTCTCTAATGGTCTCGGTTACTTAATATTTTTTTGAAAACTCGTTTAAGTTAACTGGGCGTGGAAGGGGCTGAACTTGAATATAAAAGACGTTATAAGAGCATTAATACTTCTTTAATGTCTCGGTTACTATAATGTGTCGTTTTGAAAATCGTTTCAGTAATGAGTATTAAGAATGGGGAAATCTCTTAATTGACTTTATTTACTGAATGTTTTTGTCTTAAAGAAAGAATAAATGACGATTAAAAGAGAAAATATTTAAAATGAGAATTAAGAAAAATGGGAGAATCTTTATGTCTCGTTTATTTAATGTGTGTTTCGGTAAATCGTAGCTGACCCGGGATGGGTGGCACCTGGTAAAACGGTATGGGCCCGTGATAGGCAGTACGTTGACGATTTACGTTTGGTAAGTTGTGCAGACTCGGGGATAGGTGGGCACCTCGGTAAATAGTACGGACCCAGTGATAGCTAGTAACGTTTACGACTTACGTTCCTGAGGAAATTGTGTTTGGTAAGTTGTGCAAGACCCGAGATAGTGGCACCTCGTTAAACAGTACGGACCCGTGATAGGTAGTACGTTTACGACTTACGTTCCTTGCGGGAATTGCGTTTGTCCGTGAGAGACTGCGCAGGGGTTTGTCCGTGAGAGACTACACGCTGGTTTAAGTTAATGAGAATTAAGAATGGGGAATCTCTTAATGTCTCGTTTAGTTTGTATGTTTTGGTAAGTTGTGCAGACCGGGATGGGGTGGCACCTCGGTAAACGGTACGGACCCGTGATAGATAGTACGTTTACGACTTACGTTCCTGAGGGAATTGTGTTGTCCGCGAGAGACTACACCCTGTTGATTTGTGAACTGTTGGTTCATTTTGTTTGTGTAGTAATGTGTTATAAAATGCTAAGTTGTTAAGTGTTAAGAATTGGGATTATGCATGAATGTGATTGAGTTAGTTTATGAATTCTTGAAAGAATATACAGGGAAATCGATTTCCAATCGATTTGATAGGTTAACAGGGACTTGGCTAAAGTAACAAAATCGATTGGCCAATCGATTTTGTAATCAGTTTTTCGAAATTATTTAAGAAATCGATTTGGCAATCGATTGGCCTTAAGTCAGGGACTCATCCATATTCGCCAAATCGATTTGGAAATCGATTGGCTTAAAAATCTAGGGCTCAGTACTCACTCAATCGATTTCCCAATCGATTGAATTAAGCCCAGGATTCTGTCTTCATCAAAATCCTTCACCCCAATCGATTGCCTAATCGATTGGCTCGGTGAAAATCCTCAGCTTTAGTTGTATGATTGTTTTGCTCATGAAACGCTATCCATGTTTTGATTTGTTATGTTATAATTAGGGGATTGAGAACCTCATTTTACCTCATTTTAATTGCAAAGTATTGTATGAACCTTTCGCATATTGAAAATCCTGCTAAGGTGCATGCTTAGTTGAAAAAGTTATTTTAGCATTTAAAACTTAAATGTTTATGTTGTTAACTGTTATTTTCGGTTGGTGACCTTTACAATTATTGTTGAAATCTGGGCTTTGCCCTCAGATGAGAGTCAGGACGATCCTACCGGTTCGTACCCTACGGACGGAAATGGAGATGGGAACGCTTGACTGCAGCTACGTTAGGAGAATCTCACGGGCGCGTGGAGATTAGTCAGGGTGTTTAGTTGTGTTGTAAAATGATCAGATTAGGTTGGCATAGAGGGATCAGATGTCTTTCTTTTGTATTGCTTTATTTTAAAATGGAAGACTGTACCTATACTAATATTGTCAGCTTGACTGTTATTTTCGTGGGTTACATGTACCATTCGTTGTTGGATAAATGGTTTGGATTTATAATTTGAGTAACTTTTCCGCTGCTTGTAAATTATAATGACTCAATTATTTTATCCAAAGGCATTTCTTTATTTATTTCTCTGCTTTAGTTTAAATTCTTTTGAAAAAAAAAAATATACCCTCGCTTTGAAAAACGGGGTGTTACATTTACATATTGGATGCACAAGATTGGTTAAAAAACCTTAATTGGGACTAGAATAAGCCTAGGGACGACGAAAATTACCTTAATGTTAATCGAATGACAAAAACACACCTATTGGAAGCACAAGATTGGTATAAAACACTAATTGAACTAGAATAAGCCTAGGGAGGACGAAAATTACCTAAAATGTTCATTCCAATGACACAAACACGCCTATTGGATGCACAAGATTGGGTAAAACCCTAATTGGACAAGAATAAGCCGATGGAGGACGAGAATGACCAAAATGTTCATCCAATTCAACAAACACACCTATTGGATGGACAATATTTGTTAAAACCCCAAATTGAACTAGAATAAGCCTAGTGAGGACCAAAATGACCAAAATGTGAATCCAATGACATAAATACACCTATTGGTTGCACAAGATTGATTAAAAACCTAAATGGACTAGAATAAGCCTCGTGAAGACGAAAATGACCTAAATGTTTATCCAATGACACAAAAGAGGACTTATTGGATGTACAAGATTCGTTAAAAACCATAATTGGACAAAATTAAGCCTAGGGAGGATGAAAATGACCTAAATATTCATCCAATGTCACAAACACACCTAATGGATGCCCAAGATTGGTTAAAAACCCTAATTGGACTAGAATAAGCCTATGGAGGACGAAAATGACCTAAATGTTTATCCAATGACACAAACACGCTTATTGGATGCACAAGAATTAGTTAAAAATCCAAATTGGACTAGAATAAGCCTAGGGAGGACAAGAATGACGTAGATGTTAATCCAATGACACAAATGATCTTTTTGGATACACAAGATTGGTTAAAAACCCTTATTGGACAAGAATAAGACTCGAGGGACAAATTTACTTAATTGTTCATCCAATGACACAAACGCACCTATTAGAAGCACATGATAGGTTAAAAACCCTAATTGGATAAGAAGAAGCCTAGGGAAGACGAAAATGATATAAATGTTAATCCAATGACACAAACACACATGTTGGATGCACAAGATTTGGTAAAAACCCTAATTGGACTAGAATAAGCCTCGGGAGGACAAAAATGACCTAAATGTTTATCCAATGACACAAATGAACTTATTGGATGCAACAAGATTTGTTAAAATCCTAATTGGAATAGAATAAGCCTAGGGAGGACGAAAATTTCCAAATGTTAATCCAATGACACAAATTCACCTATTGGACGCACAAGATTGGTTAAAAAACCATAATTGTACTAGAATAAGCTTCGTGAGGACGAAAATGACCTAAAATGTTTATCCAATGACACAACACACCTATTGGATGCACAAGATTGTTTAAAACAAAGCTATTCAACAAACTATATATTAAATATTATTTGTGGGGTGAATTCTTTTAAATATTATTATTATTATTATTATTATTATTATTATTATTATTATTATTATTATTATTATTATTATTATTATTATTATTAATAATAATAAAAGAAAGGGAACAAGTCTTCATAAATAAAAAAGAAGAAGAGAGGGAACGAAAATAAAATCAGGGAAAATAGAAACCCTTTCAATCCCTAAATGACCTCTCCTTCAAGCTGAGTTATGCAACTCATCTCCTTCCTTCTCTGTTCACAATCTGCAACGCCGGCGACATCCCCATTCAAAGAGAACATTTGATACGACAGCGGCATCCGATTCTATATTCGTTCACAATCCTTTCATTCTTTCTCTTCCTCCTTCTTTTTCCCACGAAAAAGTCTATCTCCATCTTCTCACACGATCTTTCCCTTTTCCATTCCCATCTGTCAGCTTATATTAACCTTCTCTCTCATAATCTTCTTCTCAGCAAACCACGATTTTGCCAATGGTACTTTTTTCGTTTATGCTTATGAGAATATTTTTCGTTTTAGGGTTTTTGTTTTTCATCTATCAGTAAAAATCAATTGAATTGATTCTGAATTAGGTATTACATTTATGGTTTTGGTTCATCATTTGGTACCTATTTTGAGATAAAAGTAAAACACAACTAATAGATATTGAATTTTTGTTTACGTTTTTGTTTATCATTTCATTTGAGTCTATCGTTACCTCTTTTTCAACATGTATCTCAAGTGATGATGTTGTTACTTGTGCTTTGATATTTTTTTTTTGGTTTGTGATTGTGCTAGAAAATAGTGAAAATGTGTTTTCCCTATGAAACAAAATATTTTGTAAGCTAAAACGTGGTTTTATATTGCTTGTATTGGATTTCAAGATAATATGGAAGTAATGAAGTGAATGTTACTATGGTGAGAATTGATTTTGTTATCTTTGGATTTTGGACTCTATTTTTGCTTGTATTGGATTTTGGATTTTTCAAATATAGCAACTTATTCATTTAGATTTGTTGTATTGTGTGTCGTTGTAGCAAGCAAATGAGAGGATCGATGTATGTTTGGATGATAAGGTTACAAACTACTTAAAACCGGATAGATGTGCAAGAGGCACTTCATGCGAAGCTTGTCAGAGTTCGCAAGTAGGATGGTTGTAGCAAGTAAGTCATTCTCGAGGTTTTAAATTACAGTTGCAATCAGAATTCTTAGTATTGCGTAGAATCATGATTAAATGTGGTTGATATGGCCTAATTCACGGTTTTAAGTTACAATTGTGGTTGAAATCTTTAATATGACATAGAATTGTGATTGAATGTGGTTGATAAGGCCTCATTTGAGGTTGTAGAGACATCAAAACCTGGAGTTAGAGTTCTATTAGGCTAATAATGGTTTTTAACCAATACATGTAACCATTGGTTTTTGTTTTGTTGGTAACATCATTTCTGACTATGATGTGCTTAACTTCGAAGTGCCAACACTTCCTATTGTTGGATCGTTGATAAAATCTGGAGTTAGAGCTCTAATTTACAGGTATCTAGAAGTTCTCATTCTCATTTTGATTTATATATGGCTTGAACTTGAGGCTTCATATACACATGTTTTAGTGCTAAATTAACATAATCATCTGCGTTATTATTTCTTTAGTGGAGATCAAGATTCAGTAATTCCACTAACTGGAAGCAGAACCTTAGTTCAAAAGTTGGCTAGACAATTAGGACTTAATACGACAGTCTCTTACAGAGTATGGTTTGAAAACCAACAGGTAATGTTAGTATATATATTATATTATTGTTATATTAGTATTTTTTCTTTCCCCATATTAAATTTACATTAATTAAATATCTTACTTGTGTGAATTGTTGAGAAATCATTACAAAAATGTTGGCTCCATTTTATAAGGCCAGAAAGCTTTCAATGGACTGACTAGGAATCACTTTTTAGTCTTTCCTTAAAGTAGAAAGATCCCTTCATCTTGGCTTTAGTCTTTGTCAACAGAACTGTATATTTTTATTATTTTGTTCAAAGTTTGAACTTTATTATGTTTTGTATTCACAACAATAGTATAAAGAAAGGATTTTTTTGAGTAATTGGATTTGAAAATAATATGAAAGTAATGAAGTTAATGTAACTATGGTGAGAATTGTTTTTGCTAGATTGTGGACTCTATTTTTGCTTGTATTGGATTTTGGATATTTGAGTTAAGGACTGTTTTATTTTAAATTTTGTGATGTTGTTTTGCTAGAAAAGTGAAGTAGTTTGCGGTGGACACTTACTGGATCTGTTGTTTAAAGCATTGCAGTTGCTATCATTCCTTCTTTTGGTAAGTTTAGGACTTAGCTTTTTTGGTAAGTTTAGGACTTAGTTATTTTGGTAAGTTTAGGACTTAGCTTATTTGGCTTGTTGAATATGAATTGGATTTTTAGCTCTGTTATTTTTATACATACAAGGATGGTATTGTACATTCTTTCACAACTCTTTTATTTTATTTTATTATCACCAAGGTAACAATGAAGATGATGATAAATTATTTCAAGTTGACGATGAAGATGATGAATTTGAAGAGGATGACATAGATGCCAAATTTGAAGAGGACAATGTAGATGCTAAATGAAGAAGACACACTTGAATGATCTAGATGATGATTTTAGATTATGCTTTTTTGGATGATGTTTTTTTACTAGGCATGTACTTGATTGAAGCATCAAAACTTCAACAAACTATATATTTTGCTAGACTTAGTACTTTAAGTATTAAACTTTATTCGAATACTACCATTTATTTGTTTACTATATATGTTACTAATGTTACAAAATTTCTTTACTACCATTTATTTGAATACAACTTTGTTAATGATTTTTGTTAAATTTGCATTATGTTTTCCTTAGTTCAATTTGTGTATGTAATTAAATTTATTATATACACAATAATCTATTATTATAAAATATGACAAAATGTCTAATTGAGTTGAGTTAAATAATAGAAAGATAAAAATTTATTTTGCATATATGCAATATAGTTTAAAATTGTTGCTATATAAGCTCTAGCAACATTTATTCAATGTTCTCATTGTATTGTTTTAAAGCAACATTTATCATTGTTGTTAGATATGACAACACTTGAAAAAATATTGTCTTAGACGCGTTGAAAAATTGTTCCCTATTCCCATAGTTTAGGCAACATTTATAAATAGTGTACCCAAAAATGTAAAAAAAATGTTGCCAAAGATAATAGGCAACACTCGCATATGAGACGCGCGAAAAATGTTGCCTATTATATTCGGAAACATTTTTCTGTGTTTTAGCAACATTTTTCAAATGTTGTTACAAAGCAAAAATGTTGTACTCGGTGAGGACGTAAATGACCTAAATGTGCATCCAATGACACAAACACACCTATTGGATGCACAAGATTGGTTAAAACCCTAATTGAACAAGAATAAGCTCGGGAGGACGTAAATAACCTAAATGTTCATCCAATGTCACAAACACACCTATATGATGCACAAGATTGGGTTAAAAAACCTAATTGGACTAGAATCAAAAGACTATGGAGGACGAAAAATGACCTAAATGTTTATCCAATGACACAAATGAACCTATTGGATTCGCAAGATTGGGTATAAACCCTAATTGGACTAGAATAATCTTCAGGAGGACAAAAATTATCTAAATGTTAATACAATGACACAAAACAACATATTGGAAGCACAAGATAGGTTAAAAAACCCTAATCGAACTTGAATAAGCCTAGGGGGACGAAAACAACCTAAATGTTTATCCAATGACACAAATCGAACTTATTGGATGCACAGAGATTGGTTAAAAACCCTAATTTAGACAAGAATAAGCCTACAAAGGACGAAGATGACCTAAATGTTCATCCAATGACACAAACACACCTATTGGATGCACAAGATTGGTTAAAAACCCTAATTGGACAAGAATAAGCATAGGGAGGACATAAATAACCTAAATGTTCATCCAATGACATAAACACACATATTGGATGCACAAGATTGATTAAAAACCCTAATTAGATTAGAATAAGCCTATGGAGGACGAAAATGACCTAAATGTTCATCAAATTACATACACACACCTATTGGATGCACAAGATTGGTTAAAAACTCAAATTGGACTTGAATAAGCCTCAAGAGGACGAAAATGACCTAAATGTTTATCCAATGACACCGAAATGAACTTATTGGATTCACAAGATTGGTTAAAAACCCTAATTAGACAAGAATAAGCCTAGGGAGGAAGAAAATGACCTAAATGTTCATTCCAATTACAAAAACACACATATTGGATGCACAAGATTGGTTAAAAACCCTAATTGGATAGAATAAGCCTAGGAGGACGAAAATGACCTAAATGTTCATCCAAATGACACAAACACACCTATTGGATGCACAAGATTGGTTAAAAACACTAATTGGACAAGAATAAGCCTAAGGAGGACGAAATGACCTAAATATTCATCCAATGACACAAAACAACCTATTGGATGCACAAGATTGGTTAAAAACCCTAATTGGACAAGAATAAGCCTAGGGGAGGACGAAAATGACCTAAATGTTCATCCAATGACACAAACACCACTGCTTTGGATGCACAAGATTGGTTAAATACCTTAATTGGACAAGAATAAGCCTAGGGAGGACGAAAATGACCTAAATGTTAATCCAATGACAAAAATAAACCTATTGGATGCACAAGATTGGTTAAAAACCCTAATTGGATTACAATAAGCCTTGGAGAGGACGAAAATGACCTAAATGTTCATCCAATGACACAAATGAACTTATTGGATGCACAAGATTGGTTAAAAACCCTAATTGGACAAGAATAAGCCTAGCGAGGATAGAAAATGACCTAAATGTTTATCAATGACACAAACACACCAATTGGATGCACAAGATTGGTTAAAAACCCAAATTGGACTAGAAAGTAAGCCTATGGAGGACGAAAATGACCTAAATGTTCATCGAATGACACAAAACAACTTATTGGATGCACAAGATTGGTTAAAAAACCCTAAGGACTAGAATAATCCTAGAGAGGACGAAAATGACCTAAATGTTCATCCAATTACACAAACACACCTATTGGATGCACAAGATTGGTAAAAAACCCTTATTGGACAAGAATAAGCCTAGGAGATGACGAAAATGACCTTAAATGTTCATCAATGACACAAACACACTTATTGGATGCACAAGATTTGTTAAAAAACCTAATTGGACTAAGAATAAGTCCCATGAGGACGAAAATGACCTAAATGTTCATCCAATGACACAAACACACTTATTGGATGCACAAGATTGGTTAAAAACCCTAATTGGACTAGAATAAACCTACGGAGGACGAAAATGACCTAAATGTTCATCGAATGACACAAACATACCTATTGGATGCACAAGATTGGTTAAAAATCCATAATTGGACAAGAATAAGCCTAGGGAGGACGAAAATGACCTAAATGTTCATCCAATGACACAAATGAACATATTGGATGCACAAGATTTGTTAAAAACCCTAATTGGACAAGAATAAGCCTAGGGAGGACGAAAATGACCTAAATGTTAATCCAATGACACAAATGACACCTATTGGATGCACAAGATTGGTTAAAAACCCTAATTGGACAAGAATAAGCCTAGGAGGACGAAAATGACCTAAATGTTCATCCAATGACACAAATGAACTTATTGTATGCACAAGATTGGTTAAAAACCCTAATTGGACAAGAATAAGCCTAGGGAGGACGAAAATGACCTAAATGTTCATCCAATGACACAAATGACACCTATTGGATGCACAAGATTGGTTAAAAACCCTAATTGGACAAGAATAAGCCTAGGGAGGACGAAAATGACCTAAATGTTCATCCAATGACACAAATGACACTTATTGGATGCACAAGATGGGTTAAAAACCTAATTGGACAAGAATAAGCCTAGGGAGGACGAAAATGACCTAAATGTTCATCCAATGACACAAACAACCTATTGGATGCACAAGATTGGTTAAAAACCCTAATTGGACAAGAATAAGCCTAGGGAGGACGAAAATGACCTAAATGTCAATCCAATGACACAACATGAACTTATTGGATGCACAAGATTGGTTAAAAACCCTAATTGGACAAGAATAAGCCTATGGAGGACGAAAAATGACCTAAATGTTCATCCAATGACACAAACACACCTATTGGATGCACAAGATTGGTTAAAAACCCTAATTGGACAAGAATAAGCCTATGGAGGACGAAAATGACCTAAATGTTCATCCAATGACACAAATGAACTTATTGGATGCACAAGATTGGTTAAAAACCCTAATTGGACAAGAATAAGCCTATGGAGGACGAAAATGACCTAAATGGTTCATCCAATGACACAAAGACACCTATTGGATGCACAAGATTGGTTAAAAACCCTAATTGGACAAGAATAAGCCTAGGGAGGGACGAAAATGACCTAAATGTTAATCCAATGACACAAAAACACATCTATTGGATGCACAAGATTGGTTAAAAACCCTAATTGGACAAGAATAAGCCTAGGGAGGACGAAAATGACCTAAATGTTAATCCAATGACACAAACACTTATTGGATGCACAAGAATGGTTAAAAACCCTAATTGGACAAGAATAAGCCTAGGGAGGACGAAAATGACCTAAATGTTCATCCAATGACACAATCACACTTATTGGATGCACAAGATTGGTTAAAAACCCTAATTGGACAAGAATAAGCCTAATGGAGGACGAAAATGACCTAAATGTTCATCCAATGACACAAATGAGAACCTATTGGATGCACAAGATTTGGTAAAAACCCTAATTGGACAAGAATAAGCCTAGGGAGGACGAAAATGACCTAAATGTTCATCCAATGACACAAATGAACTTATTGGATGCACAAGATTGGTTAAAAACCCTAATTGGACAAGAATAATCCTAGGGAGGACGAAAATGACCTAAATATTCATCCAATGACACAAACACACCTATTGGATGCACAAGATTGGTTAAAAACCCTAATTGGACTAAGAATAAACCTAGGGAGGACGAAAATGACCTAAATGTTCATCCAATGACACAAACACACCTTATTGGATGCACAAGATTGGTTAAAAACCCACTTATTGGACAAGAATAAGCCTAGGGAGGACGAAAATGACCTAAATGTTCATCCAATGACACAAATGAACCTATTGGATGCACAAGATTGGTTTAAAACCCTAATTGGACAAGAATAAGCCTAAGGAGGACGAAAATGACCTAAATGTTCATCCAATGACACAAATGAACTTATTGGATGCACAAGATTGGTTAAAAACCCTAATTGGACAAGAATAAGCCTAGGGAGGACGAAAATGACCTAAATGTTCATCCAATGACACAAAACACACTTATTGGATGCACAAGATTGTTTAAAAACCCTAATTGGACAAGAATAAGCCTAGGGAGGACGAAAATGACCTAAATGTTCATCCAATGACACAAATGAACTTATTGGATGCACAAGATTGGTTAAAAACCCTAATTGGACAAGAATAAGCCTAGGGAGGACGAAAAATGACCTAAATGTTCATCCAATGACACAAACACACTTATTGGATGCACAAGATTGGTTAAAAACCCTAATTGGACAAGAATAAGCCTAGGGAGGACGAAAATGACCTAAATGTTCATCCAATGACACAAAACACACTTATTGGATGCACAAGATTGGTTAAAAACCCTAATTGGACAAGAATAATCCTAGGGGAGGACGAAAATGACCTAAATGTTCATCCAATGACACAAATGACACCTATTGGATGCACAAGATTGGTTAAAAACCCTAATTGGACAAGAATAAGCCTAGGGAGGAACGAAAATGACCTAAATGTTCATCCAATGACACAAACAACCTATTGGATGCACAAGATTGGTTAAAAACCCTAATTGGACTAGAATAAGCCTAGGAGGACGAAAATGACCTAAATGTTCATCCAATGACACAAGCACACTTATTGGATGCACAAGATTGGTTAAAAACCCTAATTGGACAAGAATAAGCCTAGGGAGGACGAAAATGACCTAAATGTTCATCCAATGACACAAATGACACTTATTGGATGCACAAGATTGGTTAAAAACCCTAATTGGACAAGAATAAACCTAGGGAGGACGAAAATGACCTAAATGTTCATCCAATTACACAAAATGAACTTATTGGATGCACAAGATTGGTTAAAAACCCTAATTGGACAAGAATAAGCCTAGGGAGGACGAAAATGACCTAAATGTTCATCCAATGACACAAATGAACTTATTGGATGCACAAGATTGGTTAAAACCCTAATTGGACAAGAATAAGCTAGGGAGGACGAAAAATGACCTAAATGTTCATCCAATGACACAAATGAACTTATTGGATGCACAAGATTGGTTAAAAACCCTAATTGGACAAGAATAAGCCTAGGGAGGACGAAAATGACCTAAATGTTCATCCAATGACACAAATGAACCTATTGGATGCACAAGATTGGTTAAAAACCCTAATTGGACAAGAATAAGCCTAGGGAGGACGAAATGACCTAAATGTTCATCCAATGACACAAATGAAATCTATTGGATGCACAAGATTGGTTAAAAACCCTAATTGGACAAGAATAAGCCTAGGAGAGGACGAAAATGACCTAAATGTTCATCCAATGACACAAATGAACCTATTGGATGCACAAGATTGGTTAAAAACCCTAAATTGGACAAGAATAAGCCTAGGAGGACGAAAATGACCTAAATGTTCATCCAATGACACAAATGAACTTATTGGATGCACAAGATTGGTTAAAAACCCTAATTGGACTAGAATAAGCCTAGGGAGGACGAAAATGACCTAAATGTTCATCCAATGACACAAACACACCTATTGGATGCACAAGATTGGTTAAAAACCCTAATTGGACAAGAATAAGCCTAGGGAGGACGAAAATGACCTAAATGTTCATCCAATGACACAAATGAACTTATTGGATGCACAAGATTGGGTTAAAAACCCTAAATTGGACAAGAATAAGCCTAAGGAGGACGAAAATGACCTAAATGTTCATCAATGACACAAACACAACTATTGGATGCACAAGATTGGTTAAAAACCCTAATTGGACAAGAATAAGCCTAGGGAGGACGAAAATGACCTAAATGTTCATCCAATGACACAAACAACTATTGGGATGCACAAGATTGGTTAAAAACCCTAATTGGACAAGAATAAGCCTAGGGAGGACGAAAATGACCTAAATGTTCATCCAATGACACAAATGAACTTATTGGATGCACAAGATTGGTTAAAAACCCCTAATTGGACAAGAATAAGCCTAGGGAGGACGAAAATGACCTAATGTTCATCCAATGACACAAATGACACTTATTGGATGCACAAGATTGGTTAAAAACCCTAATTGGACAAGAATAAGCCTAGGGAGGACGAAAATGACCTAAATGTTCATCCAATGACACAAATGAACTTATTGGATGCACAAGATTGGTTACTGGAATAACCTAATTGGAAAAATGAAGAATAACAACCTAATTGGATGCACAAGATTGGTTTTAAAACCCTAATTGGACTAGAATAAGCCTAGGGAGGACGAAAATGACCTAAATGTTCATCCAATGACACAAATGAACTTATTGGATGCACAAGATTGGTTAAAAACCCTAATTGGACAAGAATAAGCCTAGGGAGGACGAAAATGACCTAAATGTTCATCCAATGACACACAATGAAACTTATTGGATGCACAAGATTGGTTAAAAACCCTAATTGGACAAGAATAAGCCTAGGGAGGACGAAAATGACCTAAATGTTCATCCAATGACACAAACACACCTATTGGATGCACAAGATTGGTTTAAAAAACCCTAATTGGACAAGAATAAGCCTAGGGAGGACGAAAATGACCTAAATGTTCATCCAATGACACAAATGAACTTATTGGATGCACAAGATTGGTTAAAAACCCTAATTGGACAAGAATAAGCCTAGGGAGGACGAAAATGACCTAAATGTGAATCCAATGACACAAATGAACTTATTGGAATGCACAAGATTGGTTAAAACCTAATTGGACAAGAATAAGCCTAGGAGGACGAAAAGGACCTAAATGTTAATCCAATGACACAAATTGACCTTATTGGATGCACAAGATTGGTTAAAAAACCCTAATTGGACAAGAATAAGCCTAGGGAGGACGAAAATAATGACCTAAATGTTCATCCAATGACACAAACACACCTATTGGATGCACAAGATTGGTTTAAAACCCTAATTGGACAAGAATAAGCCTAAGGAGGACGAAAATGACCTAAATGTTCATCCAATGACACAAATGAACTTTATTGGATGCACAAGATTGGTTAAAAACCCTAATTGGACAAGAATAAGCCTAGGGAGGACGAAAATGACCTAAATGTTAATCCAATGACACAAATGAACTTATTGGATGCACAAGATTGGTTAAAACCCTAATTGGACAAGAATAAGCCTAGGGAGGACGAAAATGACCTAAATGTTCATCCAATGACACAAATGAACACGACCTATTGGATGCACAAGATTGGTTAAAAACCCTAATTGGACAAGAATAAGCCTAGGGAGGACGAAAATGACCTAAATGTTCATCCAATGACACAAATGAACACCTATTGGATGCACAAGATTGGTTAAAAACCCTAATTGGACAAGAATAAGCCTAGGGAGGACGAAAAATGACCTAAATGTTCATCCAATGACACAAATGAACTTATTGGATGCACAAGATTGGTTAAAAACCCTA
This sequence comes from Cicer echinospermum, assembly GCA_002896215.2. NCBI lineage: Eukaryota > Viridiplantae > Streptophyta > Magnoliopsida > Fabales > Fabaceae > Cicer > Cicer echinospermum. Next base: position 15,874 of record PGTU02001167.1, read on the forward strand.
ATTGGACAAGAATAAGCCTAGGGAGGACGAAAAATGACCTAAATGTTCATCCAATGACACAAACACACCTATTGGATGCACAAGATTGGTTAAAAACCCTAATTGGACAAGAATAAGCCTAGGGAGGACGAAAATGACCTAAATGTTCATCCAATGACACAAACACACCTATTGGATGCACAAGATTGTTAAAAACCCTAATTGGACAAGAATAAGCCTAGGAGGAGGACGAAAATGACCTAAATGTTCATCCAATGACACAAATGAACTTATTGGATGCACAAGATTGGTTAAAAACCCTAATTGGACAAGAATAAGCCTAGGAGGACGAAAATGACCTAAATGTTCATCCAATGACACAAATGAACATATTGGATGCACAAGATTGGTTAAAAACCCTAATTGGACAAGAATAAGCCTAGGGAGGACGAAAATGACCTAAATGTTCATCCAATGACACAAACAACTATTGGATGCACAAGATTGGTTAAAAACCCTAAATGACAAGAATAAGCTAGGGAGGACGAAATGACCTAATTGTTCATCCACACAAATGAACTTATTGGATGCACAAGATTGGTTAAAAACCCTAATTGGACAAGAATAAGCCTAGGGAGGACGAAAATGACCTAAATGTTCATCCAATGACACAAAACAAACTTATTGGATGCACAAGATTGGTTAAAAACCCTAATTGGACAAGAATAAGCCTAGGAGGACGAAAATGACCTAAATGTTAATCCAATGACACAAATACACCTATTGGATGCACAAGATTGGTTAAAAACCCTAATTGGACAAGAATAAGCCTAGGAGGACGAAAATGACCTAAATGTTTATCCAATGACACAAATGAACTTATTGGATGCACAAGATTGGTTAAAAACCCTAATTGGACAAGAATAAGCCTAGGGAGGACGAAAATGACATAAATGTTCATCCAATGACACAAATGAACCTATTGGATGCACAAGATTGGTTAAAAAACCTAATTGGACAAGAATAAGCCTAGGGAGGACGAAAATGACCTAAATGTTCATCCAATGACACAAACAACTTATTGGATGCACAAGATTGGTTAAAAACCCTAATTGGACAAGAATAAGCCTACGGAGGACGAAAATGACCTAAATGTTCATCCAATGACACAAATGAACTTATTGGATGCACAAGATTGGTTAAAAACCCTAATTGGACAAGAATAAGCCTATGGAGGACGAAAATGACCTAAATGTTCATCCAATGACACAAAACACAACTATTTGGATGCACAAGATTGGTTTAAAAACCCTTATTGGACAAGAATAAGCCTAGGGAGGACGAAAATGACCTAAATGTTCATCCAATGACACAAACACACCTATTGGATGCACAAGATTGGTATAAAACCCTAATTGGACAAGAATAAGCCTAGGGAGGACGAAAATGACCTAAATGTTCATCCAATGACACAAATGAACTTATTGGATGCACAAGATTGGTTAAAAACCCTAATTGGACAAGAATAAGCCTAGGGAGGACGAAAATGACCTAAATGTTCATCCAATGACACAAACAACCTATTGGATGCACAAGATTGGTTAAAAAACCCTAATTGGACAAGAATAAGCCTAGGGAGGACGAAAATGACCTAAATGTTAATCCAATGACACAAAGAACTTATTGGATGCACAAGATTGGTTAAAAACCCTAATTGGACAAGAATAAGCCTAGGGAGGACGAAAATGAACCTAAATGTTCATCCAATGACACAAACACACCTATTGGATGCACAAGATTGGTTAAAAACCCTAATTGGACAAGAATAAACCTAGGAGGACGAAATAACTTAAATGTTTATCCAATGACACAAATGTACTTATTGGATGCACAAGATTGGTTAAAAACCATAATTGGAAAAGAATATGCCTACAGAGGACGAAAATGACCTAAATGTTCACAATGAGACCAACACGTGAATTGGATGCACAGGATTGGTATAAAACACTAATTGGACTAGAATAAGCCTAGCGAGGACGAAAATGACCTTAATGTTCATCGAAATGACACAAACACACCTGTTGGAAGCACAAGATTGGTATAAAACCCTAATTGGACTAGAAATAAGTCTAGGGAGGACGGAAATGACCTAAATGTTATTTCCAATGACACAAACACACCTATTGGTGCACAAGATTGGTTAAAACCCTAATTGGACTAGAATAAGCTTATGGAGAAGAAAATGATCTAAATGTTCATCCAATCACACAAACACACTATTGGATGCACTAGAATGGTTAAAAACCTAATTGGAAGAATAGAATAATATAGGATAGGACGAAAATAACCTAAATGTTAATCAATGACACAAACACACCTATTGGATGCACAAGATTGGTTTAAAACACTAATTGGATTAGAAATAAGCCCCAGAGGACGAAAATGACTTAAATGTTAATCCAATGACACAAATTGAACTTATTGGATGCACAAGATTGGTAAAAAACCCTAATTTAGATAAGAATAAGCCTACAGAGGACGAAAATGACCTAACTGTTCATCCAATGACACAACACATCTATTGGATGCACAAGATTGGTTAAAAACATTTATTGGATAGAATAAAGCCTAGGGACGACGAAAATGACCTTAATGTTAATCAATGACACAAAACACACCTATTGGAAGCACAAGATTGGTATAAAACCCTAATTGGCTAGAATAAGCCTAGGGAGGACGCAAATGACCTAAATGTTCATCCAATGACACAAACACACTTATTGGATGCCACAAGATTGGTTAAAAACCCTAATTGGACTAGAATAAGCGATGGAGGACGAAAATGACCTAAATGTTCATGAATGACACAAACACACCTATTAATGCACAAGATTGGTTTAAAAACCTAATTAGAACAAGAAGAAATCCCCGGGAGGACGAAAATTACCTGAATGTTCATTCAATGACACAAACACACCTATTGGATGTATAAGATTGGTTTAAACCTTAATTGGACTAGAATAAACCTTGTGGAGGACGAAAATGACCTAAATGTTAATCCAATGACACAAACACACCTATTGGATGCACAAGATTAGTTAAAAATCCCTTATTGGACTAGAATAAGCCTATGGACGATGAAAATGACCTAAATGTTCATCGAATGACACAAACACACCTATAGGAAGCACAAGATTGGTATAAAAACCCTTATTGGACTAGAATAGCCTAGGGAGGACGAAAATGAACCTAAATGTTCATCCAATGACACAAATAAACATATAGGATGCACAAGAATTGTTAAAAAACCCTAAATGGACTAAAAATAAGCCTAGGAGGACGAAAAAATACCTAAATGTCATCCAATGACACAAATACACCTATTGGATGCACAAGATTGGTTAAAACCCTAATTGGACTAGAATAAGCCTCGGGAGGACGAAAATGATCTAAATGTTCATCCAATGACACAAATGACACAAAACTTATTGGATGCACAAGATGGTTAAAAACCCTAATTGAATAAGAATAAGCCTAGGGAGGACGAAAATGACCTAAATGTTCATCCAATGACACAAAACTCACCTATTGGATGCACAAGATTGGTTAAAAACCTAAATTCGACAAGAATATCCTTAGGGGGACGAAAATGACCTAAATGTTCATCCAATGACACAAACACACCAATTGGATGCACAAGATTGGTTAAAAACCCTAATTGGACTAGAATAAGCCTATGGGAGGATGAAAATGATTAAATGATCGAATGAAAAATGACACCTATTGGATGCCTAAGATTGGTTTATAACCCTAATTGGACTAGAATAAGCTCAAGAGGACGAAAATGACCTAAATGTTAATCATTGACACAGACAAACCTATTGGAGTGCACAAGATTGGTTAAATACCCTAATTTGACTAAATAAGCCTATGGGAGGGCGAAAATGACCTAAATGTTCATCCAATGACTAAACACACCTATTGGATGTACAAGATTGAATGACACAAATACACTATTGGATGCAAAAGATTTGGTTAAAAACCCTAATTGGATTAGAATAAGCCTCGGGAGGACGAAAATAACTTAAATGTTTATCCAATGAAAACAAATGAACTTGTTGGATGCACTAGATTGTTAAAAACCCTAATTAGACAAGGAATAAGCCTACGAAGGACGAAAATGACCTAAATGTTCATCGAATGACACAAACACACCTATTGGA
>PGTU02001172.1:0-10982 GCA_002896215.2 Cicer echinospermum
CCCATACTGCAGTAAATAATCAAAGAGAGGGCTCTTCCATGGGCAGTGTGAATAATACCATCAGACCAAACTTAGATGCTGAAAGTTCTAGAACAAGAGGAGATTATAAAAAACTGTCCAGTGTTGAGATGAAAGAAAAAAGAGAAAAAGGGTTGTGCTTTAGATTGGATGAACCCTTCAGTAGAGAACATGTGTGCAAAAATAAACAGCTGAGGATGTTGCTTTTAGCTGAAGAGGAAGATGAAGAACCAGAAAATGAAGACTTGAGTCAGGTGGACTCCTCCAACTCATTACAATTATCCATGTATTCCATGACTGGGTTGACATCTACTAAGTCTTGGAAGGTGAGGGGAAACATAGAAGAGATACCTGTAGTCATTCTCATTGACTATGGAGCTTCCCACAACTTTATTTCCAAGCAGTTAGTGGAGAGGTTACAACTACAAGTAGCAGAAACTCCAGTGTATATGGTTGAAGTGGGAGATGGACATAAAGTAAAGGGCAAAGGGAAATATGCGAAGCTAAAATTCTGCATGCAGAAATTAGAGGTAATTCAAGATTTCTATCTTTTCAGTTTGAAAGGAGTAGACTTAGTTCTTGGGCTAGATTGGTTGGCTGGGTTGGGAGAGGTGAAGGCAGATTTTGGTAAGATGGAGTTGACCGTGAGAAAAGGGAATTCAGTGATCACTATCGCAGGGGATCCAGCTTTGACCAAAACTGAACTATCTTATGGTGCCCTTATGCAAGTATTGTTGAAGGAGGGTGAAGGATTATTGTTGCAGTGTGATAATGAACAAGGCAGGCGGCAACAACAACACCAAACTCCAGAGATGATTGAGGAAATACTACAGCAGTTTCAGGAAGTTTTTCAGAATCCTCAAGGGCTACCTCCCTCTAGAAGGCATGATCACGCCATCCATCTGAAAGAAGGTACTGAAATTCCAAACTTAAGGCCTTACAAATGTCCACACTACCAGAAAACTGAAATAGAGAAGTTAGTATTGGAAATGCTAGACGCTGGAGTGATTAGACCGAGTATAAGTCCCTATTCTAGTCCTATCCTTTTAATGAAAAAGAAGGATGGAGGTTGGAGATTTTGTGTAGACTATAGGGCTCTTAACAAAATTACCATTCCTAACAAATTCCCCATTCCTATTATTGAAGAGTTATTAGATGAATTAGGGGGGGCACAGGTGTTTTCTAAGTTGGATTTCAAATCAGGGTATCACCAAATCAGGATGAAAACAGAGGATGTTGAAAAAACAGCATTTAGGACTCATGAGGGACACTATGAGTTCCTTGTAATGCCCTTTGGATTAACTAATGCTCCATCTACTTTTCAAGCCTTGATGAATGACATCCTAAAACCTTATTTGAGAAAATTCACATTGGTGTTCTTTGATGACATACTAGTCTACAGCACTGATATGAAGGCTCATGCACAACATTTGCAACTAGTTCTGGACATATTGAAACAGAATGATCTAAAAGCCAATCTAAAAAAATGTAGTTTTGGGCAGTCCAGTTTAGAATACTTGGGCCATATCATCTCAGGAGAAGGAGTGGCAGCTGATAATTCCAAGGTTGAAGATATGAAGTCTTGGCCTACACCTACCAACATCAAAAGCCTAAGGGGTTTCTTAGGGCTGACTGGTTACTACAGAAGATTTGTGCAAAACTATGGTAGAAAAGCCAAACCGCTCACTGATTTACTAAAAAAAGATGCATTTGTTTGGTCACTTGAAGCTAGTTATGCTTTTGAGGAATTGAAGACTGCTATGGTGAACTTACCTATGCTGGTTGTACCTGATTTCAATAAGCAATTTATAATTGAAACAGATGCATCCAACAAGGGGTTGGGAGCTGTACTAATGCAAGAAGGGCGACCTCTAGCTTTTTGGAGTAAAGGATTGTCTACTAGATCTCAACAAAAGTCCGTGTATGAAAGAGAATTAATGGCGCTGGTTCAAGCCATTCAGAAGTGGAGACACTATTTGATGGGAAGACACTTCATTGTAAAGACAGACCAGAAAAGTCTTAAGTTCCTCACTGAGCAGAGATTATTTTCAGATGAACAATTCAAATGGGCAGTCAAGCTTATAGGGTTAGATTTTGAAATTCAGTACAAGCCAGGGGCTGAAAATTCTGCGGCAGATGCTCTTTCAAGAAAGATGATGTATTCAGTGATTTCAGTTTTATCTGTGGATGAAAAAGATACTTGGATTCAGGAATTACAACAAGAATCTAAGTGGATGCAAATGATGCAAGATCTGATCATTAACCCTACGGCACATCAGAACTTTGAGTTGAGAAAAGGAGTGCTTTATTACAAAGGACGACTAGTTCTTTCTAGGCTGTCTAACAGAATCCCTATTATCATTGCTGAATGCCATGAAACACCTATGGAGGCCACTCTGGATACTTCAGAACTTACAAAAAAGTTGCTACATTTCTGTACTGGGAAGGCATGAGGGCAGATATTAAGAGCTTTGTTGATAAGTGTGAAGTTTGCCACAAAAATAAGTACTCGACACTCACTCCTGCAGGATTATTACAACCGCTCCCTATTCCTCAGCAAGTTTGGATGGATATTTCATTAGACTTTATTGGTGGATTACCTAAGGTTAGAGGAAGGGATACCATTCTAGTAGTGGTAGATAGGCTCACTAAGTATGCCCATTTTTTTGCTTTGGGACATCCTTACTCAGCCAAGGATGTAGCTGCGGTGTTTGTGAGAGAAATAGTGAAGCTGCATGGGTTTCCAACCACCATTGTTTCTGACAGAGACCCCTTGTTCCTGAGCCATTTCTGGAAAGAGTTGTTCAAGCTGGCTGGAACTCAATTAAAAATGAGTACTTCCTATCATCCTCAGTCAGATGGGCAAACTGAGGTAACAAATAGATGTCTAGAAACTTATCTATGATGCTTTGTAGGTCCTAAGCCTAAGAAGTGGTTAGATGGGTTGCACTGGGCAGAATTTTGGTTTAATTCCAATTACAATAGTTCAGCTGGGATGACTCCTTTTCGTGCCTTATATGGTAGAGACCCTCCTAGTTTACTAAAGGCTGGAGCTATACCTTCTAAAGTAGAAGAAGTCAACAGATTAATGTTTCAGAGGGATGCTATTCTTGAAGAATTGAAGTTGAACTTGACTAAAGCCCAAAACCAAATGAAACAGAATGCAGACAAGCACAGAAGGGTTGTTGAATTTCAGATAGATGATTGGGTCTATCTCAAAGTACAGCCCTATAAGTTCAAATCGTTGGCCAATAGACCTTATGCTAAGTTGTCCCCCCGCTTCTATGGCCCTTATCAAATTAGTAGCAAGATTGGCCCAGTGGCTTACAAGTTAATCCTCCCTAGTCATGCTAAAATTCACTCGGTCTTTCATGTATCTTTGTTGAAGAAAGCATTGAAGTCACACCAGCAGCCTCAACCACTTCCACCTATGTTAAATGAAGAATTAGAGTTGGAAGTGACCCCAGAAGCCATATTGGATAGCAGAGAGGACAAGCAGGGTTACTTAGAGGTGCTAGTTAAATGGAAAGATCTTCCTCAGCATGAGTGTACCTGGGAATTGGCAGCAAACATTCAAGACAATTTTCCTGATTTCCAACTTGAGGACAAGTTAGTTCTTTTAGGGGGCGTAGTGATAACACTAATAGCCCTAAGCCTACTATTAGAAATGTATATCAAAGGGGAAATAGGAGAGTTTGGTTGAAAACTTCCTAATGTAACACGTGTCTAAAAGTTAGTTAGGCGGTTAGTGAATAAATGAACTATAAGAAGGAATAGTTGTTAGAAATTGAGCAGTTTTTTGGGTGTTAACGGAATTTCTGGTTGTGGAACCAGCAAGGTCGTGGGACCTATTGTAACCATTCTTCTTCTATTCAATTCAATAAAATTCTTTTTGTTCTTCCTAGCAGAATCACTCTGATTCTGATTAGGTTGATTGATTCATTGTTCAATTCCCTTTCTTTGTTAATTCCAGTGGTTGTATCAAATACTCTCCTCCACGGATTTCCCCTTACAATAGAGACTAAACTCTATTCAACAATTGATTACAATATTAAAAGACATCCCAAACCAACTACGAAGCTCCCTATTTATACACAATAATCCTAACTACCTGATAACCAACTTCTAGTAACTAATTCTCCTAATCTAAGTCCTAATAACTACACACTTACAAGTTAACTGTTAGAATATTATAAAATATCTTATAATATCTTTTATATTATATTAGAGTATCTTGAGTTATTTTCAGAATCAATTTATATTCATAGAGATATCTTAGAATATCTCATTATTTATTATGATTTATTTCTGATTTAGGGTTGAGTCTATGTTTCTCTATAAATAGAGATTAATATTGAGTCTTTTGTAATCAAGTCAACATTAACCTATTACCAATAATATTCAAACCCTTATTATTTTCTCTCCTCATTTTCTCTAAAATCCCACAACTTCAACATGGTATCAAAGCCTATTTCGATCCTCCTTGAACGATCCCGCCTCTATTCCGCTGCCGAGTTCCCAACAGTTAGGGAATATAATCATAGTTTCTCTTTTCCAACATTTTGACATGTTTCACTCGTTTTCGACACGTTTCGCTCGTTTTCCGTTCACTTCGCTATTGTCGCCGCTGCTACTATTTTCGGCAAATTTTTCTGCGAACAACGTCGTCATCTTCAGACCAGGTCATGCCCGAAAGCGTGTCGCCAAAAGCCGTCACACACGCTCTCACGCGCTGCTAATCTCTCATGCGAGTAGATCTGCCGTCGCCGTCTGCTGCCGACCGTCACTGCTGGAAACGTTTTCCGACACAACCACTTCCATTGTGTGTGGAATTGCCCAATCTACACAATCCAAAATTTTTTAGGTCAAAAGTTGCTCCACGCATGCTCATGTGCCTCCAAGATTTGTTGTGTTCATCTCACCTGCCGCCACCAACAGCCTCGAGCTCAGGCGCGTCAATCAGCCTTCCGACATAATGTTTCAGTCGTTTAGATTGAGTTTTCCTTTCTGGTTTCAGATCTGTTTTATGTTTTTCTTCCGAGCCACATGCGTACAGTTTGGCAATTTGTCCCAAATACACTGGCCCTATATTTGTCTCAGATGTATTGGCCTTGCCTTTCTCTCCCCTAAGCATGTCTCTCTCTCCTTGAAGCAAATTCAAGTTTAAATATTTTGAGTATCTGATATTATTGGTTTGAAGCTTCCAAATGCAGTTTTTAGAAGAACGGACTTTGCTTTGTTCAATTGCTTGCCATGAATTTCTCTCAGGCTGATGATCATTCCAGCTATCTGGCTAGACTGTATTTATAGCAATTTTCTCCGACTTCACCTGCATCCCTGAGTTGCCTTTCCATTTTTTTTATTATGTTGCGGATCAAAACATTGTTTTCTTGTAACAAGCTAAAACTTAGTAGTACAAGAGCTCGCACGAAAGATGACAGAAGGGTAAGATAGTAAGACTTGTCATGCACTGAGAAGTGCGTACACTCACATGCAAATGGTTGTTTAGTAAACAAGGAATTTTTCTATCTAGCAAAATAGGACTAGAACATACAAATTGCACCAAAAGAAAAAGTTGTGGAAATTGCAACATACCTAAGCTATCTTTGGCAGTAATCATCATGTTCTCCATCTTTTTAGCAGCCTCAGTCATGCCTTGGGAATTGTAAGCCTGGACCATGCAAGCAAAGGTGGCGCTGTCAGGCTCACAGTTTCTTTCTTTCATTGCCAAGAATAACTCCCCCATACTTTTTAAGTCGCCAGCCTGACTGTAGGTACTAATTATGCAATTAAAGAAGGGAGTATCCAAAACTACATCAGAATTTTCTACATGCCTCAACATTGAGTCAACTTTGTCAACAAGCCCTGCTTTGCTATATGCCTTGACAAGCGAACAATAAGTTACAGAATTCGGTTTCGTTCCTATATGCTTCATTTTTTTAAAGTGTTCATCCATCTTCTCAATTTTTCCAGCTTTTCCATAAACCTCGATAACAGTATTATACGTTAAAGTTGTCGGAGTGAAAAACCTCCTCTCCATGAAATCCATCACAGTTTTCATCTTACCATACATGCCTGCTTTTCCGTAGGCCTTTATAATCTTGTTGAATGTCTTTATATATGGCTTAATATTCATTAGCTGAAACTTATCGTACCACTTCTCCATCTTATCAATTTTTCCACAATATCTGTACGATCCTATCAAAGAATTCAGTGTGAAAAGTCCGGTTGACAGTTTCCATTTTCAATCATATCTTGTTGGATTTTGAATTTCAAAAACTATTTAAAATTCACAATTTATGCCACCGAAGATATTACTGGGTTGAGTCGCGGACTAGGTCGCTCTCTTTAAGACGTTTCGCGGCACTGCCCAAATTGTGCAAGGCAGACTATCAACCACGAAGTCCCCAGGATAAAACAGCCCAGATTCACTGTATCGGAGTTCCACTGCACCGTAGAAAACCGTTCTAGAATTACACCCTCAATATGGCAGTTTAAGCCACTCTCAATATGACAATTAATGTCACTCTCAATATGGTACTTTGACCATTCATAACTACGGCATAATAACCGCTCAAAAAGACAAAACCGAATGGACTACGGCATAATAACCGCTCTAAAAACGAAAGAATTACGGCATAACAACCGCTTTAAAACCGAAGGGACTACGGCATAATAACCGCTCTAAAACCAAAGGGACTGCGACATAATAACCGCTTTAAAACCGAAGGGACTACGACATAATAACCGCTTTAAAACCGAAGGGACTGCGGCATAATAACCGCTCTAAAACCGAAGGGACTGCGGCATAATAACCGCTCTAAAACCGAAGGGACAGAAAGAAAGGGGAGAAGTGGCTCGAAAATTAGGCGAGCAGAATATAAGAGGGAGAAAAGAGAAAGTTGGGAAAAGCATCCAACTTTGGTGTACTTTTCACAATAGCTTGAAACTCATTATATAGTGATGGAAGCAAAGTCACATATGTTTTCTAAACAATGTGGGACTTTAGTATGTATAGAATTAAAACTACACAAAACATGATAGTTTTTCAAAGTGGGATTTCAAAAAATATTCTTACCAATGTGGGACTTGAATTTTAAAAAACAAGTTTCTTTCCAATTAAATTTACAAAAAATATTTCTTTCCAATGTGGGACTTCAACACATTTTTAAATTCACACTATAACATACATATGTTCCAACAATCCCCCACTTGAATTTAAAAAAAAGTTTCTTAAAATAGCATCAAGTTAAAAAAGTTTCTTAAAATAGCATCAAGTGCTTCTATAAGATCATGCATAAACAAAGGTGTCTTTCGACTTGAACCTTTGCATAGCGAGTAAGATTCAGATTCAACAAGAGTAACCCGTAGTTTTGAACTCTATCTCTGACATCAAACCCACACACAACCTTTTCATTAGGTGTATTCTAAAAAGCTCGTGCATTTAGGGCCCTGCACGTGTATCCTAGTCTAGTGAATGCTCTAGGAATTCTGCCTCGAAATTCCATAGGAAGCGGCCCCCACTTCCACATTCACGTAGGTGAGTCTATCAAGAGTACTCCTGTAGCCACTAGGTACCCCACTCCATATAGAGTATAGATCTCATTAAGAGTTTCTATTATCTCATCCTTTTTCGCTTCAGTAATCATGCTTCTCATATAAAACATAGCATGTTCATCTCATATCACTATGACTTGTTATTACCCATTGAACCTAATTCTTGGGATCTCCAGTCTTTTAGGTCGGGTTACCATCATAAGTGACTCATTTATCTATAGGCATTAGTCCCATCCTTTTGGATGTATTTTGGACTTTCTCTCTAGCTAATCCTTTCGTCAAAGGATCAGCTAAATTTTCATCAGTGCGTACATGATCCACAATAACAGCTTCTTTCGAAAGTAATTCTCTAATAGTGCTGTGCTTACGACGTATTTGTCGTCTCTTACCGTTATAACAACGATTCTCAATTTTTGCAATAGCCGCGGTACTATCGCAGTGGATCAACACAGCTGGTAACGGCTTATCCCATAAAGGGATTTCTGCTAGCAAGCATCTCAACCAGCTTGCTTCTTCACTAGTAGTAGCTAGTGCTATCATTTCAGACTCCATAGTAGCTAGTGCTATCATTCACTATATTAAAATATAGTCATCAATTGCTTTGGAGTCATCTGATGAGATGTTCCAATCAGCATCATTGTATCCTTCAAGGATAGTAGGAAATCTCCGATAATGTAATCCGAGACTCATGGTCCTTTTCAGGTATCTCATGACTCTTTCCATAGCGTGCCAATGCTCCATACTAGGTCTACTAGTAAACCTGCACAATAATCCCACGACATAGGCAATGTCAGGTCTAGTACAATCAGTGGCATACCTGAGGCAGCCAATGATGCTCGCATATTCAATTTGTCTAACACCTTCCCCAGTGTAATTGAAAAGTTTCACACTTAGATCATATGGTGTGCAAGCAGGTTTATAGTCAAAGTAATTATATTTCTTTACGATATTTTCAACATAGTGAAATTGATCCAAAGAAATTCCCTTTTCTGACCTAGTAATCTTGATTCCAAGGATTACATTTGCTTCCCCGAGGTCTTTCATATCAAAGTTGTCACACAACAATGATTTCAAGATATTTACAGCATGAATGTTTGAATCAAATATGAGTATCTCGTCTACATAGAGACATATGATAGTGCAAATGCCATTATACATTTGTCACTTTCATTCACTTTAGACTCATTCGATATAATAAAGTTATCAAACTTTTCATGCCATTTCTTTGGAGCTTATTTAAGACCATACATGGATTTATCTAACATACATACCCCGTATTCTTGTCCTTGAATTACAAAACCTTTAGGTTGCTCCATAATAGATTTCTTCTTCCGAATCACCTTTTAAAAAGTTGTTTTAACATCCATTTGGTGTGTCACCAAGTTAAGAATAGTTGCTAGTGATACAAGTATTCAAATGGATGTCATTCTAGTGAACGGTGGAAAAGTGTCAAATAAATATATATTTTCTCTTTGTCTAAAACCGTTGGCTACAAGGTGTGCCTTGTATCTATCAAGATATCCATCGGGTTTTAGTTTATTTTCCAAAATCCATTTACAACCTATTGGTTTGCAACCAAGAGGCAAGTATATTAAATGTCAGGTTCGGTTAGACTCTAGAGAATCCATTTCATCGTTTATAGTTTTTTGCCATAGATCTGCATCCAATGATGACAGAGCATCTTTAAGATTTGCAGGATCCTCTTCTATAGCAACTCTTACTCTGTTACTCCTTCGAGTTTCTGTTTCGTCTTTTTTATTGCTTTCAATGCTTCTTATCACATGAACTTGACTAAGTTCGCTGCCCCCACTATTTCACAGGAACTTGACTAGGTTCGCTGCCCCCACTATTTCTCGAGTTAAAAGGGGATTTATTTTCATAGAAGTCAACTTCATTTGACTTTATGATCACTTTTACGTTTAGGTCATAAAACCTATACGCTTTGTTCTTTACCACATACCCAATGAATTCTCATTCATAGGCTCTACTGGCGAATTTAACTCGCTCGGGATCGGGATTCTGACATAAGTCAGACCACCCCATGTTTGAAAATAAGACAAGTTCGATTGTCTTTTCTTCACTATCTCATAAGGAGATGTTTTGTTTTTAGATTTAAAAACTCTATTCAAAACATAACAAATAAACAATATATTTTCTTCACACCAATGAGATGTAGTACTAGAGTTAAACATACTAGCAACAACTAGTTCAATAAAAGTTATATTCTTTTTTCTTTTCAACTTTACCATTCACTTCAAGTAATTATGGTGTAGTTGTTCCATGTATAATTCCAAACAATTTATAAAACTCATTTAATAAACTAAATCATACTTGGAATCTCTTAATCTTTATACTAAATTGATTTTCAATTTCAGCGGTAAAGATCCTTAACATGCCAAACGTTTCACTTTTATTTTTCATTTCTTGGTAACGTCTCATCAAGTTCACATATGTCAAAGTGTAATAAATCTAAAGACTTAGATTCTCTAACTACATATTTATGTGAACTCTTTGTTATTTTAGCCTGACTATAAAAATCACATTTTCCAAGATCATTTAACAATAACTTTAGAATTAAAACTAAGTTACTTAATTTTGAAATGAGATGTGTTCACATCACATAGTCTAGCATGTCAAAATTAAAATCACACAACATGTAAGCATAAACAGACATTTTATTGATTTCAACATTCAAACACAAGAGACATATTAAATTTCAATGTTTAATTTAAATATGCCATGAATGACGTACCTTAATAGCTTATCTCATGAATTATCTTCTGAATTCTACGGGAGTGTGCCTCCACGTCCACGAATCTATCAGCCTCCATGTGCCTCCAGGGATCTGTCAGCCTCCATGTATCAGACATCTGATACTCTCTGATACTCTAGGTAGCAGTCACAACTTACTTAGAGTATCTCAAACATATCTCGCATTATTGCTGGAACTGTAATAGTTATACAGATCATCAGCAAGTCGATTAAGAATATAATTCTTATCATTATTCTCCCATGGGTTAATTCTCCAACTGTTTTATCCTTTTCTATTTGCTTCAAACTGAAACAGTTTATCAAAATCAGAGGCAACATAACCAAATCCAGTAATCTCTTCGGTTGACATGGCAGAACGAAACGTCTTAAAATTGTTGGATTTTGAGTTTCAAAAACTATTTAAAATTCACAATTTATGCCACCGAAGATATTACTGGGTTGAGTCGCGGACTAGGTCGCTCTCTTTAAGACGTTTCGCGGCACTGCCCAAATTGTGCAAGGCAGACTATCAACCACGAAGTCCCCAGGATAAAACAGCCCAGATTCACTGTATCGTACTGCGACATAATAACCGCTCTAAAAACCGAAGGGACTGAAAGAAAGGGGAGAAGTGGCTCGAAAATTAGGCGAGCAGA
>PGTU02001173.1:0-13457 GCA_002896215.2 Cicer echinospermum
CTGGGGCTTACTACATACAGTTGAGCCCTATTGAGTAATAATAATTAATTAATAGTATATGAATGGTAATAATGAGGCTAGAAAATATAATCTTAGAACCTATCAGACATTGGTCGAATTAATTTTCATTAAGATTGCGTGTTATTGATTTATGAACTATACTAATTGTTATTGTATGAATGATATGTATTTGAGTGTTCTTGTCTACTTGATTGAAATTCTGATGTTACTTGAAAGTGCACTAATTGATCTTTATTATGTGATTGATGAGACTGGACCTGTGTATTGTGAGTAGTGTAAATAAATATTGGGATTTTATGTGATTGATTGATATAAATTATATATGAGATATTGTGAAGTCAAACTGAAACTGTATTGAGTTGTGGATGATCGAGTAAGTCTAAGATATGTGTTGTAGATTTTGGAGTAGGATTATTTGTCATCATATAGGGAGGGTTTTGACAAACCTAGTGATTCAGGGAAGTTCAACAGAATGAGCCTGATCGCCGGAGTGGCTACAATCAAACTGTAAGGTAAGACTGATAGACTTGGGGGTCTGCTAGTGGCAAATTCCTAAGTGGATTAGTGGGTTATTCTAAGGTCGGGAGCTTACAGTGCAACACAAGAGTACCCGACCGTCCGTATATGTGTCTCGGGTTGAGTTGAGGGGATCTATGAGGACTTGGTCATTCATGAATTGTCTGTACCACTCTTGGTAGTGGCATAGTATTCAGGCTCCTAACCAATACTCAGAGTAGAATGGGACCAAATATGAAGAAGTATAGAGTATAGGTAATGCATAACATTTCGTCCTTGTATTGTGTTATTTTGATTGATTGGATTAACCTTGGATATTATGTTCTTGAATGTTTCTATTTATTTGTGATGTTTTGACTCTTGCGGTGTTCTCCTTGTTTATCTTTACTGTTACATAATTCGAACTCACCCTCATTGTTTGTGTTTGCGTTTGCGATGGACGCAGACGAGTTGCAAGCTGCAAGTGATGACTTGTACATCAGAATGCCGGAAGCCATCTGTCTGAAGATTTTTATTATATGTTTTTTGTTGTTAACGTCTTTTCGTTTGGGAATGTCCGCTCTGATAGTGACATTGGTTTGGGACTACATTTTACATTACTCATTAAACTTATGTACGCGTGCTTCAAAAATGATTTTGTTTACTACTGTTATGATTTCGAGTTGTTAAGTTGACCCCAAAATTTTGGATTAATGTGACATGTTCATGTTACGTGATACTTCTTACGCTTTAATATAAAAATGTTGAAAGTTATTTATTTATTTTTAGAATTTTCATTATTTTGAAAATAAAATTTAAAATAAAAAGTTGATATTAATTTGGGGTTTAGGGTGTCACATTAGTGGTATCAGCAGCAGGTCTGTCCAATTAGATCGTGGGTCATATGTTATTGGGTGCTTACATACTTACTTTGTTAATTGATGATTTTTTTTTACCATTACTATGCAATACTTTTATTCTAAGAGAGTCAATTTGTTGTGCTTTTGTTGTGCAAACGTATTTTTGGGTATTTTCTTGTGGATTATTTTTGTCTCTATGTTGCATTATGTTTAATGGTACTTACCAATTTTTAGATTGGTTGAGATCATTGATTGCTGGAACAATGGTGTTGTGACAAGAATTTTGAAGCCATTGGTAGTCAGTTTTACTTGTTTTAATTTTTGTAGATAGCTATCTTTTTTGTAGCTTAAACAATAGCTATATCTTTCCCTCATGTTATTAACTTTGTAAGAGTATTAACTATTATGATGGAGATGTCATGTGTTTTCAATTTGCTTTGTTGAGCTTTAGGTTAAATTCCCTTAATGAAGATATTAAAGTTTAGTTTTATTTTTTAAATAAATAATGTTGGGGTTATTTTTGAATAAGTAGTCGAAATAAGAAGTGTGAGGCTTAGATGTTCCTAGTAAAACAAATTATACAGTGAATAATTGAGTGGCTTATGGATCGTGCATTAGGTCTTAGTTATTTGACTCGAGAAGTTTAGGAAGAGTTAAGTTGTGATCACAAAAGTATTTGGTAGTCGACATTGAATGGGTAATAAACACTTACAAGGATATTTGAGCATTTCAAGAGAGTTAAGATTGATATGTGGTTGATAGATGTGTTATAGGAATGATTCTTTTTGGAGTTTATTTATAGAAAGGAGATTTTAGTAGGGTCATAGAAGTAAGATTGTCATGATATTTTTATACTTCATGAGTGTTATGTGTATTTACCTATGTGTGACCTTATCACTAGAAAGTTAGACTTGTCCCATTTTAGTATTGTTGATTTTGGTGAAGCTTGTGATGTGTTCAAGTTTAAGGCATGTAATTGTGTAATATACTAGATAAATAGATACCCTTAAATTAAGATTGGTGGAAGGAACATGAACTAATAATTTTTACCTTAAAGGTTTATGAGTATGGTCCTTGTTAAGTCCAATGAAAGAAAACAGGGGAATGACATAGTGTTGATTCTTAGGAGCTCAAACTAATATCAATTATATTGATAAGAAAATTTTCTTTATTTGAAGAAAGTATGAAGTTGATTCTTATCTTGTAAGAGAGTGATACTTAAGAAAATTATATTGAGTGTTGTTGATCGACTGGAAAAAAAATAATAATAATATTTGTGATCATTCTATTTCAGGTAGACTCATGTTTTATTTTTCTGATTTGTGAACTAATTTTACTAGAAACTGTAAAGGTATTTGGTTATATTGAATAGGACACCAAAGCTTAAGTTATGATTTTTTTTGGAATCTCAAATTGTTAAGAGAGCTAAATAAGAAGATTAATAGTTATGATGCTTGGAGTGAAAATAAACTCCGAAAATGAAATTTATTTAATGGATCAATATTTTTTATATACCTTATACTTGTGTTAATCATATTATATATTTTTTTATTTATCAATAATTTTTTTCAAAATATTGGTTTAATTTAATTAATCGCTAATAAGCAGACTCGTAGCCATGCTCCAGGTTTTGAAAATAAAGTAAATTCAAATATTGTATTCTATTATAATTGTGTAAAAATAAATAAAAATAAAATAAAAACAGAGACGAGAAGGTAGCTGATGTTTATTTTGGAATATAACACTTTAAGAAATTTTCAATTTATTTGAATTGCTATATAAAAATTAATAGTCTATAATTTATGTCTCTCTTATTATTGGATTTATTATAGTAGCTATGTTATTCCACATGATTTGAAACTATTAAATGTAACATGCAGCAACTTCGCTAATTTCATATTACCATGTCAATTTAATCATGATAAAAATTTTTAATATTATATTTAAATAAATATATGAAATTATGAATTGTTGAACTATTTACAATTTAGGTGATAAAATACTTTTACTTTATCTAATCATTATTTGACTCATAATAGTTTCATAATTTCAAGACATAATAATTATATAAATGTTTTTGTGTTTATGCATATCAACTTGTGTATCACCTTATCATTAGGAAGTAACATTGATCCCATTTTAGTTTTATTGATTTAATTTCATTGTTTTGTGATAAAGTTTAAGGTAAATAGTCGTGAGACCTTAAGGTTAACCTTGATTAGTTTATTTCATTCTTATTTTAGTGACCATATCAAACCTTAGATAATAGATAATGTGCATTTTTAAGAACATAATCATCGAACTTAGAAAGATATAAACAATGTATGTAAATGGAGTTTGAGATAAATGGTACTTGTAGCTGTTGTCTGAAAAGACTAGAGCATTGTCAATATGAAGTTGATGTATGGGGGGTTTAGATTCGGTAAGAGTTGGACTAACCTGTGATTTGACCATGTAGGAGTATAGTAGTGCAAGTGTATGTAATCGTGTACGGTATAGGTTGTTAATAGTAGATGACGTATTTGAGGAATATGAGTTTATGTGCTATAATTGGAGAGAGTATATGAGAAGTGAATTCTTGTTTACTAGAGATAAATGTGATGCTCATATTCATATTTTATTTCACGGATAAAAGTACAATGGAGTAACATTAATTATTAATCTTAAAGTATAATTTTTTGTATGTATGGTATAGATCTAAAATCTAGTATATATTAAATGTTGGGGACTTAGGAGAGTCGCGGTCGTCCAAGTTTACATGAAGTTCCGCCACTAATTAGAGAAGAAAGTGAAACGAAAGAAAGTAAGAACAAAGATTGTTAAAGCAAAGAAAATAAGAAAAAAATGTATAGAAATTGAAACGATTTTTTGATTGTTTGGTAGAAATAAAAGTGAGAAGAAAGAAGTTATATTTTAGAAAGAAGAGTTATATTTTATAAGTGTATGTATATTATTGAATATAAGATGACGTGGATGAAGTGGGGGAATTTTTTGTCATTTTACTAAAATAAAAGCTTCTTGATGCTTTCTCTATAAATTGAAAAGAATCAATTTATGTGCGGGATCCATAAAAAATAATATTTCCTTCACTTTTAAACCAAACAATGGAAGTACAGTGTCCTAAAACTTTCCTTGTTGTTATTTTTCCTTCCTTCCATTTTCTGCTCTTCCAAACAATGCGTATGGGATAAATAGTGATAAAATATTCAACCAAGTTTAAATAGGTTTAATTCCTATAAATATAATATTTTCTGCGAACATAAATTATTTTGTTACTAATACTTTTAAATATATTGCTTTTGTTGTTATTTAATTTTGATTTTTGAAATATTTTTAATGTTTGATTTAATCCTTATAATATGGAGATTAGTTTATTTTAGTTTAGAAAATTATCTATATAAGAATTTAAATGAATATTACACAAATATTATATGCATGTATTTTAATATCAACAAATTTTGTAGGAACTAAAATAAACAAAAAAACAAAATTACCAAATCTAAAGGCTTACATCCATTCATTTATTCATTGTTAAAAAACAGATAAACATTAGTAGAAATTTGCTTTTTACCTGCGGATTTAAGCAAATAATCTGCAGGAACACTCATTATCTGTGGATTTCTTGGCAGAACCAGATCCCCACGTAAAACCTTCGTAGATAATTGTTACCTGAGGATTTCTGTATCCGCAGGTACAATACCTTAGGTATATCCGCATGAAATTTTGCATCAAAACATTGTTTGCATAAAAATCCGCGGGTAATTTTGCATAAAAATAGTTTTTTAAAAAATAATTATAATTTTATTTGCTTTATTTTTTACTAAAATTATAAAATATAAATATATTTTTTTAAAATATTTATATCAGATTTAATTGAAATATTGTTACAATTACAACTAAGTATTAATTACAACAAGATCCAAAAAAAACTATGTAGCAAGTACATTATATAACCAAATTAACAAAATAAAAACAAATACTACTCAATATGATTACTGTCAATGTCAAATCATCTATCTTCTTTCCTTGTTGTTGCAATTGTTGCTTCATCAACAACTTTTCAACTTTTCTTGCTCCTGTCTTTGCAACACTTCATTCAAGACTCAAATTCTGAAATGCAATGAGTTAACTAAGAGTGTTGTGTGGAGATTTGACCATTTAATCCAGAACTTTGTAACTGAAGTGCTGTAACTCTTGATATTACTCTAGTTCTTTTCTGCATAGAGAAGAGGAGTTATTTGCATCATATTAATTAGTTTTCTCTATCTTTTAATAGCTATTATAAATTACTGCTTCATAAGTAAAAATTGTTTTAATTTGTTAAATCATCTGTCCAGTCTAGATAAGGTAGTATTATTGTTGTTGTTAAAAGTGACTTATCATTTTGGAACTATTTCTGTATTTAGTTTAACGACTGGTATGGCGGCATTGACAACTGAGAATTTAGGGTGTTCAAATAATATTTGAAGCAAATACTAAAAATGAAAGAAAAAAATCAAAACGTGAGAAAATGCGAGTTTGTTTATAAGTAATTTGACAACTGATAATGCTCCAAATACAACAAACCAAGAATGTCTATAATTAATGTCTGCAAACACTTCTCAGCACTATCTGCATGGGTATTTTGTGCATGTTCTATAATTCTAATTTTTAAGGCTTCTTAACTCTACATCAAGTTAGACTTGAGCCATGCACAAATCTCTATATCATTTGATTTTACTACATCCTTTGTATTAGCATATAGTTATGTCACATGTAATTCATATTAGATAGGAGTATAGTTATGGAGAGTTAGTTAAGCTTATACATACTAACTCTCGCTACAATTGTTTTTCTGTTACTGGATGCATGCATGAGGCAGATCACTCATTGTAACAAGTATTATGAAGGAAATCCAAAATGTCATTGATTCATCTCCATTAATGAAACAAGAGTTTTAGTATGAAAAAAATCAATCTTACAAATACAAAACATATTAGACATAAGCTTAATTGAAAATACTCTATTCTAGGTGCAATTTCAAAACTCTTTGGCTCCTTCAACTGACACATAGACTTCACATCAGAAAAATGACTAGATTTGCACTAGAATTTATTGAATTAAAAACTCTAAAGAATTGAGACTGAATTCAAACCATTGTGCTCGTAGAAATAGGTAGGCAAGATTGAAAAACAAAATGAAGAACATATCACGGTTCATATCTACGCCTATGAGTGGCAACTATATCTTAGTGTTTTTAGAATCATAATAATGAGTTCAACACTAAAATAATGTAAACTGTCACAACGCCAGGATACTTTATATCAGCAAGAGTAAAATATTCAATTTGAGCACGGTTAATATTGTACAATGGATCATAACATATATTTAAAATAAGATACATTGAACTGGATGAATTACCAACCATTCCAGAACTTGGCTCATTAGAAGTCATGACATTTATAAACCTTTGGTTGAATCGGGGAACAAAGAACAATTAATTTTGTCATAAACATATACACAAGACATTAAGTGATAACTCAATTGATAACATGAAATGCTACCTATATCTGTCAATTTTAATCAAAGATTTGTTTGGCTTTCCTACACAATTTTCCATATTCTCATGTTTCGTGACGTGCTTCATATCAAACTATGCTCTACTTTATCTTCATTGCAACCCTGTCACCTAAAAATAAAGGTAAAGTTTTATCTAACTCAAGGAACCAAGCTATACTATATGTGCAAACTAAAAGAAAAATAAGCTATACATAAAAGTAGTACTCATCATTTTTTTTTTATTATCAATTATCAAATACACAATAGATCACAATTATCAAAAACACCATAGCTCACGTAAGGAACTTCAATGTCATATTTACTTTTCCAAGTGTTAATTCTCAAACTAACTTATCTATTGCACTACACTGATACTAACATCAAGTATGGTTTTTAAGCTATCATATAGGCCTAATAATGAAGGATAGAAATTTGAAAACAGTTAACTGATATGAAAGGTATTATGGTCAACTTAAAACCTCACAAATTGAGGGCATACCGATGACTCTAGACAATCCCTTTTATGCATTTACATGGTGAACTAACCCTGTCAGTAGCTAGATTCCCCACTTGCCACTTAATCCACCAAACTTCATATAAATCAAATGAATGACAACATATGGAAAAAAGACAGTTCAACTGTATTCATGCTTTTTTGAATATTGTAAAGAAAGATTACACTACATAGAGACCGTAAAGAATATACCCTCGAGGCCAGAATAGAAAACTACCAAGTTAATTAAATGTTCTGCAGTATCTTCCCTGATTTCTTAGCACAATAACATAGAAATTTAACTCACGTCTATTCAATCTGAAAAATTTGCCATAGTTGTCGATCCTCTGTATGAGGCTCTGATGCTCTACGAGGGTTTATGTTCATTTTCAGATGGATGATTTCAAAAACTAAAGGAATTGTAATTGAAATATTTTTAAGCATACGATCATTCAACACATATTAGGCATATAGCATAATTGAAAAACGTATGCATCGTAGCCAAAGACGACAATGTCAGACTCTTTGGCTTTCTTCAACTTGATAATGACATTCAATACCAGGAAAAACCGTAATATTGCACTAACAAATTTGTCAATGCAGGAAGTGTCAGAAAAACAACACACAAAATGAAACTCGAAGAAAATCCTAATCAGAAGAATCAAATCCTTAATCACTGTATGTTAGAAATATTTTCTCTCCTTCACATTGAATTTGGAATGAAGCTGAAGGTCGAGTAAGAAATCGAGGTCCTCATCTGAGAAATCTATAGTCGAATGTCGCGAAGCTCATACGCGAGAGTGGCGAAGACGGTGAACGTTGTGATGGTGTGCATATGGGACGAGGTGTACGATTGGTGGGAGGGTCTGTGAGGTGCAATGGTGAAGGTTTGAGAAAATAAGGTTTGGCGATTAGGACCTTGTTGCTTACGACTTTGGTTAAACGTATAGTGCACTAGACGCCAAAAAATGACATTTACGCGCATTTTACAGCGCTTGGCTAAACACAAGCGTGTTTGATATTTTTATATTTAAAAAAATAACGGAACTATTACAACGCGTTTGATTCAGAAGCGCTGTAAAACAAGCGTTGTAAGTAGGTCATATACGTTGCGCATCAGTTATAAGGTTTTCACGGGCTTGTCAAAATGCGCGCTGTAAAGGAAGCGCTTTCGCGTATCAGTTACAGCGCTTTTTTCACAAGCGCTGTAAAACACATGCGCTTTCATTGAATTTAACTACCTATTACAGCGCTTTTTTCACAAGCGCTGTAAAACACATGCGCTTTCATTGAATTTAACTACCTATTACACGCTTTTTTCACAAGCGCTGTAAAACACATGCGCTTTCATTGAATTTAACTACCTATTTACAGCGCTTTTTTTCACAAGCGCTGTAAAATACATCTTTCAAATAATTATATACGTTGGAAACCTCATATCCTCTACATCTTTCAAATAATTATATACGTTGGGAACCCTAATATCCTCTACGTACTGTGCGGCCATCTACGTTGTCTAAGGTATTTTTTACACATGATCTGTTATGTTTGTTACATATATATTAAATCTACTAAAAATTGTCATATATATATATTAAATCTCTTTACACATGATCTGTTATGTTTTGAAATTGTCAAAAATTGTCAAAAACGCATACACATGATCTGTTCTGTTTTGAAATTGTTAGTTGATATTGGTTCTTTTTGAAACTTGTTGATATGTTTTGAAAGCTTATTATTTTTTGTTACTGCATTTATATAGGTGGTATAATATGGATAGGAAATGGATTTCAGCCAATCGATTGTCAAAGAGTATGAAATTGGAGTGAAGGAGTTTGTTGAGTTTGCAGTGAAGAATGCAAAAGATCCAAATAGAGTAGTTTGTCCTTGTTTAAAATGTGTGTTTTGGAAAACGTGTTAGAGAAGATGAATTAGAAGGACATCTAGTATGTAATGGAATTGATCAAAGCTACACATGTTGGATAAGACATGGTGAGAAAAAAAAGGAAACATTAATTTTGAGAATAGTTCGACATATGCTTCAACTGACTTCGATACAGATACATATGAGCCGGACCGAGTTGATGAGATTGCAAAAGCAGTTGAAGAAGATCTTCGAGATTGTCCTAAAATGTTTGAAAGTTTGTTGAGTGATGCAGAGAAAGAATTATATAATGGTTGTACTAAATTCACAAGACTGTCAGCGATATTAAAGTTGTACAACTTAAAAGCGAGTAATGGATGGTCTGATAAAAGCTTTACAGAATTATTAACACTCATAAAAGATATGTTGCCAGATGATAATGAACTTCCCAGTCGAACCTACGAGGCTAAACGGATTTTGTGTTCTATTGGAATGAGTTACGAAAGGATTCATGCGTGTCCTAACGATTGCATTTTATTTCGAAACGAATATGAACTACTTAAGGCGTGTCCGAAATGCAATGTCTCTCGATATAAGAAGAAAGATCTACTCCAGCAAAAGTCGTGTGGTATTTTCCTATAATACCAAGATTTAGGCGCATGTATCGCAGTGAAGAAGATTCAAAAACACTTGACATGGCATGCAGATGAAAGAATTAGAGATGGAATGTTTCGACACCCTGCAGATTCCCCACAATGGGCAAAAATTGATCACGAGTATCCTGAATTCGGGATAGAGTCAAGAAATCTAAGACTTGCACTTTCTACTGATGGAATGAATCCACATGGTCTTCAAAGCATCACATAGCACGTGGCCTGTGATTTTGGTAATATATAACCTACCTCCATGGTTATGTATGAAGCGTAAGTTTATGATGTTGTTCTCTGTTAATTTCTGGACCCAAACAACCGGGGAATGATATCGACGTATACTTGACTCCTTTAATTGAAGATTTAAAAATTCTGTGGGAGACAGGTGTGGAAGTTTATGATGGGTATAGGAAAGAGTGTTTCAATTTGAGGGCTATGTTGTTCGGCACAATTAATGATTTTCCAGCATATGGTAATTTATCAGGATATAGCATTAAAGGTCAGTGTGCATGTCCTATATGTGAAGAGAGTACAAATTGGATGCGGTTGAAACATTGTAAGAAGAATGTGTTTCTTGGACATCGTAGATTTTTACCTATAGTCATCAGTATCGTGGGTGGAGAAATGCATTCAATGGAAAATCAGAGGAAGGTAAAGCTCCTTTAGCACCGACTGGATATCAAATACTTGAAAAAGTACAAGGTTTGACCAATAAATTGGCAAACCTTTTGCGGGAGAGCTGGTGAAAACTGGGTGGAAGAAAAAGTCAATTTTCTTTGAATTGCCATATTGGAAGTCATTGTATGTAAGACATTTCCTCGATGTGATGCATATTGAAAAAAATGTATTTGAAAGTGTTATTGGTACGTTACTCAATGTTCCAGGAAAGTCTAAAGATGGCGTCAATGCAAGATTGGACTTGGTCGATATGGGAATAAGAAATGAACTGGCTCCAGTAAAGAAAGGAAATCGCACATATCTACCTCCAGCCGCTCATACTCTATCTAGAAAGGAAAAAATTGTTTTATGTAAATTTCTACACGAAGTTAAAGTTCCAGAAGGATACTCTTCGAACATTAAAAATTTGGTTTGTATGAAAGACCTCAAGTTAAAAGGTTTGAAGACCCATGATTGTCATATTATAATGGAGCATTTGCTACCAATAGGTATACGTTCCATTTTACCTGAAAAAGTTCGACTAGCCTTAACTAGATTATGTTTCTTCTTCAGGGAAATTTGTAGTAAAGTGATCGACCCTCAGAAATTACCGACATTGCAGAGGGAAATTTGTTGTTACTTTGTGTGAGCTTGAAATGTATTTCCCACCATCGTTTTTTGATATAATGGTTCACCTTACTGTTCATCTGGTTAAGGAGACACAACTTTGTGGGCCAGCTTATATGAGATGGATGTATCCGATAGAACGATATATGAAAATATTAAAAGGGTACGTAAAAAGTAGAAGTCGACCAGAAGGTTGTATTGCTGAACGATACATTGTTGAAGAGGCTGCTGAATTTTGTACTGAATATCTGTCCAATGTTGAATCCATAGGGCTTCCATGTCTCGTCATTCGGGAAGACTATCAGGAGAAGGGATAACTGGAAAGGAGACTACTGACTATATCAAGGACAGAATGGGAGCAGGCACAATTGTATGTTCTGCACAATGATGATGAGGTTCAACCGTATGTTACAATACACATTGATCAGTTATCTCGTTTGAACATGATAGGATCAAAATTGGATAACTCGAGAGCACAATCGAAGTTTTGTAACATGGTTAAAAAATCACATAATGTCAAAATTGATATAGACCCCGGATCAATTTCAAATAGATTGAGGTGGCTAGCAAATGGTCCGAGCTTACATGTCTTTTCTTACACTGGTTATGTTATTAACGGCTACACATTTTATACCAAAGAACAAGATGATCAGACCACTATGCAAAATAGTGGAGTCACTCTCGTAGCTGAAGCGATGCATGTCTCAAGTGCAAAAGACAAAAACCAATATATGCAAATCTATCATATTTTTGGGTTTATCGAGCGCATATGGGAGTTAGACTACACAATGTTTCGTGTTCCCCATATTTGGTTGCAAGTGGGTCGATAATAATAATGGCGTTCGGATTGATGAGTCAGGATTCTTGCTTGTCGATTTTAATAGGGTGGGATACAAGACGAGCCTTTTATTTTAGCGTCGCAAGCTCAACAAGTGTTTTATGTCACTGATCCTTCTAATGATAAATGGTCTGTTGTCCTATCGACCAATAAAATAAGTGATGATAACAATAATGATGAAGATGTTGGTAATGATCTTTTATTTGCAACATCACAACAACCACATGAAATTGATTCAACTGATGATGGTTTATATCTTAGAGATGATCATGATGAGGGAATTTGGATTAATCCATCGTTTCGTATTGTAAATGGACAAACAAATGTGAATGTCACCAGGAAAAGAAGAAGGGCATCTTAATGTATATGTTTAATTGTTTTATATAAGCTATGCATGTAATCTGAACTGTGTTATTGTAAATATGCATGTAATCTGAATTGAGTGTTTTATACTAAGTTCTGATTAATTTATTTTCTGATTAATTTATTTTCTGCTTATATTTAGCTTGATTTGAGTGTTTTTATACCAAGTTCATGTAACAATGAGTGTTTTATATTTAGCTTTGATTTACATGAACTGAACTGAATATAAATTAGTAATTTACATGAACTGAACTGAACTGAATAGAGAGATTCTCTTTTGCTCAGTGCATATATATATATAGATTCTTCAAAATCAGAATAATGTCATTTCTAATAATTCATCATCTCCTAAAGTATTGTGATAAAGACAATGATAACAATATTTTTAATCCAATAACAATGATAAAAAGGTTTTTAATGTCATCCCAACCAAATAAACCAAACACAAAAATAAATAAAGAGACATTTTACAGCGCTTATCTTAAAAAGCGCTGTAAAAGATCCTTTAAAAAATAAAATAATGAGTGTTTTATACCTTTTACAGCGCTTTTCACACAAAGCGCTGTAAACGACTCTTTTGAAAGTGAGTAAAAAGAACATTTTACAGCGCTTGTTTGCCAAAGCGCTGTAAAATGGCTTTAAAAATAATATTCATCTTCAACACCTTGTACGCATTGGGATTCTTCAAACAAACACCTTGTACGCATCATGGGAATCCAAAAAACATCAGACACAAAACCCATTTCTTCAAACACCTTGTACGCATCATGGGAATGCCAAAACATCAGACACAAACCCATTTCTTCAAACACCTTGTACGCATCATGGGAATCCCCAAAACACCAGACACAAACCCATTTTCGCAACATGGCAATGATCCTGAATACAATTAAGTTTCGATTTAAGAAGGAAAGAGAATGTAAAAAGAGATAAAAAGGGTGTTGAGGTGGAGATTGAATTGTGAAAGAGTAAGCTTTGATGTTTGTGAAGAAGATGCATAAAAGGAGAAAGAGTTTGGTGAAGAGGAAGGGATTTTTGTGGTGACCAGTTA
>PGTU02001176.1:0-20506 GCA_002896215.2 Cicer echinospermum
TTTTTTAATTTTTGTAAAAAAAAAAAAGGAGAACATCATTGACATTTTTAAACATAAAATATCAAATTATCACTTAAAATTAAAATAAAGGATCAAATTGGGAAAAAAAAAGATAAATGACTAAAATGTTAACTGAAATTAAGTTAAGAGACCACATGTGCTATTTAGCCTAAAATTAATATAACAAAATACCTTTTTTTAACCTTCAAGAAGTCTCATCCCCGCTTTGCACCCACATGAATGATGATTTTTTTTTCTAGGTCGCATATCTTGTTCTTTACTAAATAAGTTTGGACTATTTCGAGGGAGAACGTGCGAGTGCTATTAATGTAATTTTAGAGAGAGAGAGGGTAGAAGTGATGAAGTTTTTTTTTAAATGAGGAGAGACAAAAAGGGAAAATAGGAGTTAACAAAAGATACTTATGATTGATTGTAGTTTTAGTCCATCATTTATTATTAATGCATGAAATTGGCCCCTTATTTTAAAAGTAACTAATTTTAGTTTCTTTAATGTTTTTGAACTAAAAAATGATGATGTGGTATATTTTTAACGACGTAACATACATTAATTATTCATATATCATTAATTAAATTAAAAATATGAAGAAAAAAAATTAAAGTTGAAATCTAAATTTTTACGGCTTTTTATTCCAATTTCATAGGTATTAATCATTCTACATTTTACGTCATGATATCATATGTCACGTTATGTAAAGTATCACAAGTATCATTTTTTAGTTAAAAAAAATCATAAAGAGAAATTAAAACTATCAATTTTTAAATAAAAGAACTAATTTCGTGAATCAGTAAAAATAAAGAGACTAAAATTACAATTATACATGATAAAAGAATGTTAAGTGACACATTTGTAAGGCAAAGGGATAATATGGTACTTTCATTCCGTATAATCGTTTTCTAAATATATAAGATGTACATGATAAATTCATAAGATTTTTACTTAATAAGTTATTAATTTTTATAACTTATCAATCACACTAATAGATCAATTCTTTTTAGTTTTTGGGTAAAACAAGTTGATCAATATTCTCCGACAAAAATAATATTTTCTATGTCATTTATAAAATATAGTTTAGTTTATATTTACATTCAGTATAAAAAATTTAAGTAAACTACCAAATCGAGAGCATCCGATAATTTGAGATTCCATTTGTTTTTTTACTAAAGAGACCCTAAATTTATGAAACACAATGTTCCAACCTCAAATTGAATCACATCAATTAAAATAATCTCTCAAGTAGTTATATTAAAATCGATGAAGTATCGCGTTAAATAACACGATAGTTTGTCCACATTCATGACATGATAGTTTGTACAGGTTCATGACATGTCTTATAGATCTAGAGTATTGTAGTTTACTTTATGGAGCATTTTGCTAATGAGTTATAGATTTTAACGAGTATTTTGCTAAAGACTATAAATTTCATGGAGCATTTTGTCTATAAAATATAAATTATAATGAATATTTTTTCTTTAAGTATTTTTTTTTTTGTCTTTGATCTTTAGGTAATTTAAATCAATGAGATTTTTGTCTAAATTTTTAAAACTTTGCGGGGTAATGAGGTAAGAAATTATACATTTTTGGTAAATTTTAACTTAAATATAAGTGGCTCTAAAATTTTTGCAATCACAATAAAAAGACGCAAACCAATATATATCATCGCATCCTCTCTATTTAACTTCTTCCAAATCCAAAATCTCTAAATCTGCAAATCCTAAATATTGAAAATCTCAATCTAGAAATTGGTAAAATCAAAATATTTTTCTTCCGCTAATATCTAAACTCTAGTTCGTAAATATAATAAATGATTGGATTGTGCACATTCACAACAGACAACAAAGCAGAATACAAGAAGTTGTGGTGTCAATAGAGTCAATGCCAAAACATTATTTGTTGTGTTGCAATTATGGAGAAAAGTTGTCATTAGAACTGTTCAACACCCATAAAAATCAAAAAAAAGACTTTGTTTTATTTGGTCTTTTCAAAAAGTCAACTATTTTATTTAACATATTTTGAAGTTATCTTTTTCTTCTAGATCTCCTTAACATCTTGTTTTGTACTGCTATTATTTTATTAAATTTATGGTTTTAACACCTTGTATTGTAAGATATATGTTATGTAAGTGATAATCGTGGTTTTTTTATATGAGTTATAAGGTTGGGGACTAGTTTTTAAACTTAATAACAATGGAGTGATGTGTGGATAGATGTGGGAGACAAGGTTTGATTGATGAGTTACAATTGATGAAATAAAGTGAGAGTATTAAAATATTTGTTAAGTAAGAACAAATGTGTAACATCTTAACACAAGTGTAACTTACTTAGAAGTATATTCTGTTAGTAGAACAACATGTAAACGCTTAACATAGTGAAACTACACTTAAGAAGTAATTTAAGTCATGAAACTTTTTCCTTCTTATTTTGCCTAATAAAGATGTTTAATCTTAGCAAACAATGCAACTGCAACTTGTCAGTCCTAACAACTGTGATATTTTCACTATGTGTTTCAGAACTAGATGGTTCTCCCTTCACGCATTTTCTTTTGATCATACTTAATCAATTATGTATATCACTTTTCAAGCTAGAAAGGATTGTTACAGCAGCGATTTCAACTTGAAAATGATTTTTTTACAAAAACATGTTCAATCTAACATTAAGATAGACTTGAGTTACAAATGATGTGTATGATAAAAGTGTTTCGGATCTTGAAAATTTCTCACACTTGTTTGAGATAAATAAAGTACAAACTCAGTAGATGAGGCACATATAATAGTAAAGAGAGCTAGAGTTTGCTTGAAGAGTTTATGACTTGTCTACTAGAACAAGTATAGTAAATGTCAATTGAAGCTATTGCCTTCATCTCTTCAATCGATCTTCTATTTATAGATAATAAGAGGCTTTAAAATATTAAATCTTATTAATGAATATAGTTGTTGTAAACCTTAGCTGGCAATCATTTTTGATAAAAGTCTATTTTAAGCACATGTTCTATTTTTTCCCAAAATGAT
Organism: Cicer echinospermum; assembly: GCA_002896215.2. Lineage (NCBI taxonomy): Eukaryota > Viridiplantae > Streptophyta > Magnoliopsida > Fabales > Fabaceae > Cicer > Cicer echinospermum. Next base: position 3,027 of record PGTU02001176.1, read on the forward strand.
GTTGATAACCAAGAATATTTCGGGTTTGGTTTGATGGAGAATCAAAATGATAGTGAGAGTAGGCTGAGATATCAATTCTAGAAGCGTGTAGTAGTTGCTTTCGCAAAATAGTACAACTATAGTGTAAGTTTGCATCCTTGTTGTCCTATATCACAACTCATCAATTCTGGAGATCAATATAGAGAGGATGTTTTCTTCCTGTTTTTTCCATTTAAATATGGATGAAGTCAAAAGTTGATGTATTTTGAGCATATTAATTATAATATATATATATATATATGCAAAGGAGTCTTATTGTTTGCATACTTCTTTGAGAAAATTGATCTCAAGTGTTTAGATATATTTTAAGCATCGATAGAATATAAATAGAAACAATCAAAAAGTCTCATCAACACTTACTAATGAAGTAAGCTTGAACATGTATTTTTATTGTTAATCCTTGTGTGTGTTTCAAAAAACATATTTTTTAAAAGTGACAACTCCTTTGGCATATTTCTTTAAAAAAATATTTTTGTGACAAATACAAACATTATTAGCCATCAAAATATTTTGTAAAGAGATAAATTATATTTGACATGATGTCACTTTTCATTTATTTTGCTTCCATGTATGCGCCCAATTTTCTTTATTTCTAAAAATAAAAAATGAATCTATTTCTAACAGTAAGCTTGATCATGTTTAAATTGAAAGGTTGTGTCTTGTGAAAGAGAACAAAGAGAGCAAAGAGACATCTTGATTGTGTTATGGAACTTTGAAAGATTAAAGAATATTAATTTCATAATATTTAGGGGAAGTTTCAGAAAATATTATTTTTCTTAAAAATGAAGTCAACTCATTGTTTTTCTAAAAATGAGAAGAATATATATTCATTGATTGTTTTTTGAGTGCGTTAAAATGCTTGCATACAATTATGTTATATTGCTTTGTTATCATTATATACATATCTTGATTGCAATATTGACTAAAATAATTATTGATCATCATACATGTATGTTCTTTGATGTTAAATGCAAACTTGACTAGTTTGATATATGAATGCATTTACAACCATATGATTACTATGTGAAATATTTCATTCTATTACTCCCTACAATTGCACTTCATATTTTTTTTTTATTCCCCAACCTTTTGATAGATACCAAAGGAGAGAGAAATATAACGATGGATATAGGATGGAAGTAATTAATGAAGAATGTTAAAATTTAACCTCTTGCATAGTTTTAGGGGAATTAATTAGAAGTTAAGAATATAAACTTTATATATATATGAACGTTCTTGCATTCTTATTTATATACATCATAAATTAGAAGTTTTATTCAAAAGGTTTTGTCATCCATACAAAAAGGAGGAGATTGTTGAAGAGTTAAAAACCTTTTTGATATATGTTTTAATGACACAAACTTTATGTAATAATGCTTAATTTTATGAATGGTAATCTTACTAATTATTGAACTTGAGTTTTATTTAAGAATATAGAATTGCATAAGTGTACACAGAAAGAAGTCATTCATATCAACAAATGCATAAGTATATACTCAACAATGAAAGAATCTCAAAAGAATATATCATATATCAATTTATTCAGAGAATATTATGTATTTTCAAGATAGCACTTCATGAAGAAGTGTCCCAATACATTCATACTTATACTAAAATACTCAGTAATACTTGATGGACAAGACATAACATGAACAACCCAATAAAATTGTAGAAAGTATTGCTTCAACAAAGAATGATGGAAGAATATTCACCAGACATGTTCACATATGGTCTTCCAAACATTTAATGACCATATAAAGTCATTATTTGAATGCCTACTTGAAAAACACAACCATGTAGACCGATCTCCAGATTGAAGACATATTGATTACAAGACATTCTGGTTTCTTAAAAAAACATTATGGTTTTATCAAATGATCATTTTGGTTTATTACAATATCATTCTAGTTTGCAAAGAGTACAAGTCTTTTTCAAACAACATCATTATTGTTTGCGAAAGTACAACTACATTCACACGCGATCACTATGGACAACTTTTCCCAAAGATTAAAAGAAGCAAATCAAACATAAAAACCATAACAAAATGTACCTCCAGATTGATGGTCTATGAAACAAGTACACTAGGACAACAAGGAAAGACACTGAATGTGCATCTCAGTAGAAAGCAGCCTACATACAAAGCAGAAAAAGAATGGACAACCAAACGTTGTCAAAGACTCAGTCTAACACGTCACTCAAAATAGAAACGAAGACTTTATGGTTAACAAAGGAATATTCTGGTTATCTATTTTAAATAGACATAAGTAAAATATATCATTTCCATATTCCATACGACAATTTAAAGTGTATCAAGATAACTCAAATCATGGTGAACCCAGAACTCGAGCTGAATGCCTAATGAGGAACAACCTCCAGATTAATGCCCAGACAATCTACAAATTGATGAGCTTGAGAAGGACGAAAATACATTGACTTACATTATTCTGCAGAAAGCTTACATAGTTCTGATTTGAAACAGTACCAACTAACATTGCACAGTCATTCACTCACTCATTCAACGTTTTTCCATCAGACTCAAAAGCAAGAACATTCTTCTTTGTCAAGAACATTCTACCACAATATAAACATGTGTTTAATTGCTTTTAAAATATATCTGACCTTGGGAAGTGTTGTCTAACGACTATATTTAGTTTAAATTGGAATATTGAAGCATTTTTCCATCTATAGAGTTGCAAGATAATTGGAAGATGAAGACAATAGTTTTAAAATTTTTAAAAATCTACTAACATTTGTTCAAGTAATAACAAGTCAAAAAAATTTCAGCAAACTCCTAGCCCTCTTCACTGACACTTTGTGAAACAATGTTGAGAAGTTTCAAGATCCAAACACTTTTATCATAAACATTCATTTATAACTCAATCTATCTTTAATGTTAGATTGAGTGTATTTTCTAAAAAATCAATTCTAGATTAAAATGACTGTTAAAAGATCATTTCTAGAGTGAAAGCTGAGATTGTTATTGATCAAACGGTGTGATCAAGAGAAAAGGTGTGAAAGAGAATATTCTAATTCTAAAGCCACATAGTGAAATCTCACGGTTGTGAGGATATTGACATAGCCGAGTTGGGTGAAACTAGTTTGCCACTTTTGGGGTGTGATCTTTCTATCCATTTCTTATTATTTCACACACAAATTACACTTCATTATAAACTAATTTATTATTATTTACTTCTAACTATCAACAACATTTTAACATTCTGTTTCAAACCGAGATTTATCTTGAGTTAATTTAAATTAGCACATGGATAAAATTTTAAAACGGTCACAATTCTAACCCTCTTTCTTGTGATTGACATTGCTACTTAAGTTTTAACTCAGAGGCATGCTTCGTGCCTGACTTAGTTCCTATGATTTTTTATCCTCCATTTCTCTTTCTTTGATTTTCTTCCTCTGATTTTCTTCTTATGATCGAGGTTTTCTCTAATTTCTTCCATGATTGAGTAGATACTGATGTACTGGTTGATGTGAATGAATTCTTGTTTGTCTACTTATTTGAATTATGTTTCTTCAATAAAACTCAAGTACAATCATCAGTAAATCATCATTCATAAAACTTTAAACATTTATTTCATAAGATTTATTATTATTAAAACATATATCAAATATTTTTTTCTTCAATATATACGATAGTGAAAAATACATCAATAATTATGAAAAAGAATTGGTAAAATGAAACTATTATGTTCTTTTATTTATAAAATTCATTTTTTTAATATATGTGATAAGAAAAATTGATATTTATTGTGAAACTTATAGAGTAAAATTAAATTAAATTTAATAAATTATATATGAATAATATACAAATATAAATTGGCATATATATACACACTTTATTAAATAATAAATATAAACACAATCATAATATTTATGTGCAGTTTTTTATACAAATATCTTTTTTTTTTTAATTTTAATACCAGATTGCACCACTTTTAAAAAATAATACCAAAATGCCCTACTTTTTAGCCCCAGTTGCTGATCGCAACCTGAGGATGTGACCTCCTAAAGCAAAAAAATTTCAACCTCACTAGATGGTCGCATCCTGGGGATGCGACCTCCTACTAGCTTCTATTTTTTTTTTTGTTGAATTTAGTTATTGGATATATTATATTTATTATTACTAAATAATTTCTAAAATAATTATACATTAAAACAACAAAATATTATTATAATAATAAAAATAATTATTTAATAATATTATATAACTTTAATAATAATAATAATAATAAATTTATAATAATAATAAAAAGAAAATTTATTAATAAAAATAAAAATATTTTATTATTTAAAATATATTCAATATGTAATTTTAATATTATATATCTTTGGTCGTTGAATTTTGTTATGGGTATATTATATTATTATTATTAAAATATTTTAGAAAATAATTATAACATTAAAAAATACAAAATCATTATTGTAAATAATTAAAATAATTAATTTAAATAATATTATATAATTTTAATAATTTATTATAATCCAATAAAAAGAATATACTAAATAATTTTAATAATAATAATACAAATAAAATTCTATTAAATAAAATTATATAAAATACATTAAATTAATAAGAAAAAATACATAAAAAAGAGAAAAAAAATACATACAATATAAAAAAATACATCAAATAAAAATAATTATATTTCATCTAAATGACTCCAGTTCCACATCTACGCTGGTCGTCGAATTTGTCTAGCCCTTTGAAACAACTTGAGGTGTTGTGTTTGATCCTCGTTGTAATCTGTTTGTGGATTAGACCACTACCACCTGCTTCCGTATAATTTTGAGTTCGAACATTATACATAGAATCAAAAGCCGCATAAAGCCGACTCAGGAGTTGTGCAATGAGTACCAAACAAATTATAGAAAATTCCGCTCTCGGTCGGATTAATGGGAGTGAGTATTGTTGGCACTGAAGGAACGTAGTATTGAGTCGGTATATCTGCAGCTTCATGAAAATGTTGTGGTGATGATAAAGACGGTGTTTGGTGCATGATATTTTGTTGTGGGATTGATTGAGGCATAGAGTGAACATCAGGATATGTTGAAGTTTGCAAACGTGGATCGCGCAAGTATCTTTCCACAGATATGTATACATTTAGTGTGATGCGTGAACCAATTCATATATTCCGCTTAGTGTGGTATAAAACACCTTCGACGTACTGACATTGCAATATGTAATTCTGACGTTCATTCAATGTTGAATCTCATCTTTCCAAACCACACTCCAATTATCATCAATGCCACGTCTCATGTCGATCTCATGGTAGAGCGTCATATCTTCTAGAGGTTGCGGAATTTGTTGATGCGCGAAAGCCGAACTGAAGCGCGACTTCTATCTGCATGATCTCTTGTTCGGGTACCTCGTGTTGGAATCCGAGATACGGTCTCCTACAAACTGGATGTTAAAAAAACAGGCTAAAGTAAATATTAAGAGATATAAAAAATTTAAAAGTGCAACTACATGAGAATGAATATATTACTTCTTGAACTATCATATATCGATTGTATTCCGGTATCCTTCTATATCATTGTGAGGAACTTACTGAAATTTAAACCTCCAGAATTAAATCTGTCGAATATATAAAAAATAAAAATATAATAAAATTAGTAATACAAAATAATAAGTTTTAAAAAATAAAAAATATATAAAAATTATGATGCAATAGTTACCTTTGTGCAAGTGGAAATATTCATGCACTGGTGCATCTGGAGCAACACAACTCAAACAATACCATGTCCAGTTTGCAACAACATGCACATCCTCCCATCGACATTACGTCGGGTTCGTAGCAAGGCATAATTCTCTATAGAGTGTTGCTAAACTGTCGAACCCCAACTATAGTGGGATGCTTTATTTAAATCGCCCAAAGATTGAAGATATTTTAAATGTACACGATTATTGGATTTGTCTGGCATCAACAATCCTCCAATCATACGTAATATATATGCTCGACATAATGCTTGTTTTTCTTACTTCGGCATGCGTTTTCACCAACATTATCAAAAGTATCTTTAGAGCCATTTTAATTTAATAGAATTACCTTTTGTTGCTCCTCAGTGGGATAACTCCTAAATATTCTTGACAAACATCTTTAACATTCACAAAATTTGAACCGCTAACAGGAATACCAGACACATTTAATCCTAAAATATAGTATACGTCTTCTAAAAGTTATTGTGCACTCACCTATCGGGAGATGAAAAGTATGAGTTTCTGATCTCCAATCTTCTATCGGAGCAGATGAAAAGTATGAGTTTCTGTTCTCCATCTTCTATCGGGAGATGAAAAGTTATGATGTTTCTGGTCTCCATCTTTCAACCATAGCAGTAATCAAACCGACGAGGGATTCTTGTTAGTTTATAAAAGTTTGATCGCTTCACCAAATATCAGCTTGTTGCAAATACGGTAATATGACTTCGTTCGGTTTTTTGTTTAAATGACCAATACATTTTATTTTATCCGTCGAGGATTCTGAAATAAATCATTATATAAATATAAATTAACAATATATAAAATTAATAATATAAAAATATTCATATATAAGACAAGACATTAATATAAAAATATAAATCAATAATATATAAAATATTCTATATATAAGACATTAATATAAAATATAAAATTAATAAATATAAAATATTCAATATATAAGACAAATCACATTAATATAAATATAAAATTAACAATATATAAATTAATAATATATAAAATTTCAATATATAAGACATTAATATAAAATATAAAATTAACAATATATAATTAATAATATATAAAAATTAAATAATATAAGACATTAATATAAAAATACTTACAAATGCTTGAATGTATCGACTTCAGCTCTATGATTTTTGGATAATTCCATGAGTAAAGTTGAAGAAAATGTGTTGAGAAATCGGAAGAAAGTGTGTTTGAGAAGTTGGAGATAGTGATTTTTAGATTAAGCATAGAGGAAGTGTGTTATATGATGTTTGGTTTGGGGTGTTTATATAGGAAAAATCGCAGGGCCAGAAGCGATCCTCATATTCAGCACACGTGGGAGGTCGCATCCCATATTGCGAACCCTTTAGGAAGGTCGCAGGGACAGGAAACGACTTATTTGAGAGGTCGCAGGGCCAGACAACGATCTCCTGATTGATGAATCCCAGCGCTCATTCTCTTTTAATCGATGGTTGTGGATGCTTGATGATGAATCCTCATACTTTAGTTGGACCAATCAAAATTGATCTATTCAATCTTTAATCTTGACCATCCAAATTCATTTATCAATGGTTGTGGTTTAGTAGAAAAATATCAATCCTCATACTTTTAGTTGGACCAATCAAATTGATCTATTCAATCTTTAATCTTGACCATCCAAATTCATTTATCAATGGTTGTGGTTTAGTAAAAAAATATATCAATCCTCATACTTTTAGTTGGGACCAATCAAAATTGATGTATTCAATCTTTAATCTTGACCATCCAAATTTATTTATCAACAGTTGTGGGAAGTTTTGTAAAAAAAATATGAATCCTACTAACTTCTATAATAGAAAACTAGATCACAACTATACACACCACACCTTCTATCTCATCATACCTTCTATCTCATCTACATTCTATCAATTAGATAATCATGGCTTTCTCAACAAGTCATTTTGTATTGTTTATTACAATGGCTCCAATTGTCGATGGAGTTGAAGGGAAAACATTTGTAAGTGATTACAAAAAAGCGTTCAAAGTACATTCTAGCCAGCAACCTTGCTCGTCTAAAGAATTCATTAAGAAAAAGTTACAGTTCGACGACAACGTGACGATAACTGATATAGTTTATCGACACCTTGTCCTTCTTTGGTGAAAATACAACCAGATTTGAATTGATGAAGGTTTGTGATGACGAAGATGTTCAACTCATGATTGATGTTTATGCACAATGGTCACAACTTGCACCATTTGAGTTATACATTACATTTAAAAGTGGTCCTACTTCAACAAATGAAACATCAACCTCAAACATCCTATATCTCCAACTATCATTCGATCACAACACTATAACCGATACTCTAAGCCCCTATCAACCCGCGCGTATATTCTCCATCACAACCTATCGAACCATTACTCTATAGCCATAATGAACAAACTCAACATTGTCCACAATGTCCACAATGTCTCCAACAACTTCATCATAAAAGCTCTCCAACAAGCTGCCACAATATGATCTTCACTTACGTGTCCATCCATATATCAAAATCAATGAGGAAGAATTAGGTCATTATAGTGAAATGATGAAACATACTTCCGAGAATCATCTCGGTGATCCTCTGACCGATCGACTGATGTTGATGCAAGAAGACTGGAAGCCAGAAGATCAAACTGATCCCACCTGCGTATTCCAATCCCACCACTCTTCCACCACCTCACTGCACACGAAACACCCTAATCTACTCCACCGCAAAAACCAACCAACTGAATTTGATCACATGCCTTTCCCAACTATCGACGAAGTCCCAATATTTAAGGTGGAACTTCTTCGGAAGTTGGAATGAAGTTTCATAACAAGATGAATGTGTACATGCAATCAAGCTTATCATCTAAAACAATCATGAACTTGTGGTGCAAAAATCAGATTTAGAAAGGTTACGTTATTATTTGTCCACATCCAAATTGTTTGTTAGATGTAAGAGCTTCAAACGCAAAAAGTGAATTGTGGTGATTGGGAAATTGAATGCGCCTCATACATGCACAAATTCTTGCACTATCACAAGATCATACAAAGCTCGATTCTAATATGATATGTGCAAGTATAAGCAAGTTATGAGGATGGACCCTTTCTCAAGTGAAGGTCATGATTGCTCTCAAATTCAGGCTTTGTATAACTACACAATTAGTTATGAGAAAGGCTTGGTTGGGAAAAAATAAGGCAATTGAACAATTTTATGACAATTGGGAAGAGTCTTACAATCAACTTCTACGATGATTATTATTATGCAAACGTTTGCTCCAGGAACCATTATTAAAATGGAAACAATCCCAACTTATAATGAACATGGTTTGATAAATGGGATGACGATCTTTCATAGACTATTTTGGGCTTACGTTCCATGCATATCTGCGTTTAAATTTTGCAAACCAATTGTACAAGTTGATGGAACTTGGTTATACGGCAAGTATAAGAGAACTCTATTGGTAGCAGTTGCACAGGATGAGAACGACAATATCATTCCAATTGCTTATGCTCTTGTGGAAGGTGAGACAAAAGAGGCTTGGAGTTTCTTTTTGAGAAATTTGAGATCACACGTCACTCCACAAGCCAACATTTGTTTGATTTCAGATAGACACGAATCTATCAAAAGTGCTTACAATAATCTGAATAATGGGTGGCAACATCCTCCGTCAAAGCATGTGTTTTGCGTCCGACATATTTCACAAAATTTTGCAAGGGAATTTAAGGATAATGCATTGAAGAACAAGGTTATTTCTATGGGTAATAATTTAATTCTTACTTCTTATCATTAATTAAAAATTAAATTATGAAGTTTTATAATTAGTGTAATAATGCATTGTCTGCTGTTTCAATACAGGTTACTCAATCAATGAGTCTACATATCGATACTACCGCAGAGAAATTAGCATCGTAAACCCATAAGCTTTGAAATGGTTAGACAATATACCGCGACAAGATTGGATTCAAACATTTGATGGAGGTAGCCGTTGGGGTCAGATGACCACCAACCTTGTGGAGTCGATGAACGCAGTATTAAAAGAACCACGCAACCTTTCCATCACTGCTTTGGTCCAATCAACATATTATAAAACAGGTACACTATTTCCAACCATGGCAAAACAACACGCATCAATTTTAGCTTCTGGTCAGATATACACAGAAAAATGCATGACTTTTATGAAATCGGAAATACGTAAATCAAATAGTCATAGAGTCGATAGTTTTGATCGAAGCAACCACACTTTCATGGTCCACGAGACAGTAGTTCCAAAAGAAGGGCGACCAATTGGTCATTTCAGTATAAATCTTCCCAACAAGTAGTGCGATTGTGGAAAATATCAAGCTAAACATATGCCTTGTCACATGTAGATAGCAACATGTTCTAGCATCAAATATGATTATTGGAGCCTTATATCCGAATGTGTACAAGGTGGAAATATACTTAGAATGTCTACAGTGAAACGTTCCAAGATAACCAAACAAGGATATTGGCCACAATTGAGGTGTTAAGGTGGTCAATCCACTAATGCGGAGGTCAAGAAAGTCCGCCCAAAGACAGCACATTAGAACAGAAATGGAACACTACGGATAGAGTCCAAGAAAGTGCGGATTATGTCGGTTATCTGGTCATATAAGCAACCATTGTCCAAAACGCTGCAGGCATCATCTACTCAAAATTGATGTATTTTTTTTTTATTTAATATATTTATTTTAATGTATTAATAAATTTCTTATTATTAATATTAAAATTATTATTATTATAATTATTTTTTTTAATGTTTTTTTGCTTATAGTTAATGTATTTTTATTTCACAGTTGTGTCGGTTGAGTTTAACAAAGAATGAAGTTGGATTCCGAAGATGATTGTTGCAAGCTCACAATATGTTCAAGATGTCTCTGAATTGGAAATTTTAGAAGAGTGTAGAATCTCTCCTTTGTTTCCAAGAATTCTCATATTGAATTTGTAAAGAGACAAGCCAATGAAAACAAATGCATATTGTTAACAATAGCAATGCGTTTACTTGTATTAGCTAGTGTCCAAATTTTATATCCCAAACATGTACTAAACATTATTAATGAAACATTAACTCCGTGAAACCTTCGCCAATGATTAGATAGTAGCAATCTAAACAGCATTAATGATGCACTTCTATTTACAAAATCTGCACAACCTTCCTTATACATCATCACTAGTTAATCGTTGTTCTAATAGCAAGCAACAACATGATTCAGTTTACTCTAATCAATTCCCCTAACAACTCATATCAATACATTAACTTAGTAGATAGTTAAACTACAAACACATTTTCCACATCTCTACATGCACGATTCAAAATAGCATTGAGTTGATAATATAGTAACACTTAAAATAGTAACTTTTTGCCAAATTTTTGATTCACCGTGAATTGTTTCAAACTCGCCGCATATCTAAACTTGCACTAAGAGATGCCAACTTTATTATACTATAATCATACAACAACCCTTCTTCATAGGCACCATCAAAACATCAGAACAAATTCCAAGAACTCGTGATCCTCTTCACAAACACCTTCCATGATGATGGTAGATGGTGGTGGTGGTGTTATACCGGCTATAACTTGGTATGTGGACGTTATGGTGATGAGTCATCATCTGCCTCGAACTTCAACTCCACCGCCGAATCTCGTTAAACCGAACGGATCTGGAGATCTTAAAGATTTTAGCTTCGGAGTCGCTCTGGACAGATCATGTCGTTGCCGTAGTATCTGGAGATCTACAGGTTGTTCCGACAGCGTCACTCGGCGATTTTGTCGTTAAGTAAGGGATCGGAGGCAGAGAATACAGACGTTGTGAAAGTGAACGGTTACGGACGGGAGATCGAGGAGTTTTAACGGAACGTGATCCGATGAAACGGAGAAGTTGGACGAGAAGAAAACGGTTTTAGGTTAGTTGGGTTGTAAGTATGATAGCGAGCCTGGCGATTCGGGTTTGGGGAATGGGTTTCTGAGATTGAGGGCGCATGTGAGAGATGACGAAAGAGGGAGAGGTAAAAGCGTGATGACTCTGATGGCCATGGTGATGGGTTTCGAGGCAGTGAATGGAAATTAAGGTGTTAGAAATAAGGAATGAGAGAAAGTATTTTAAAGGGTAAAATGGAGGGATTGTTTATGTATTGAGAAGAAATTCTTTGTGTTATCATACATACTTTTGTACTACTTGCTTTTTGGAGTGTAGTGGGTATAATGACTGTTCACTTTATTCAATTACATTTAAGTGTTGATTTTCCATGAATTCTGGGGTGGGTAAATTTTCAATGGAAATATTCTTAATGCAATCATATTATGTATACGTGCAATATATATAACAAAATTTTTATATGTTGTATTAACCCTATCTATCTTAATAGATTTTGTGCAAGACTATATTCATGGTTAAAAATCTAAAACAACAAGATAATATGTATTTGGTTTGAAGACCTGAAAATCTATTTATAAAAGGTTATTGAATTACAATATATTAGATACCTAGATTTTTGCACATATTGTTAACTTCATGCAAAAAAAAGATGCTCACACTATATTAATATTTAAAGACAACAGTAGGATGATACAATATCTCCGTTTATTCTCAACCTGTACCAAGATTTTAAAAACAGGTAATATATGGCGTGTAAAAATAACCTAATAAATAGGTGAGAACATGCGGGCAAAAATAAAAATTATGATTCCAAATAGAAATTTAACAAGTAATAATATTAATTCAATAAAATATTTAAAAAAAACAAAATAATATTAATAACCAAAATAAAATAATTTAATATAGAAAAAATATTTAGTGTCAAAACACATAGCGTTTCCCTGATATTTACAGATAAAATATCAATACACTTTATTTATTTAACACTTTCCTCTATTTCCTTTGATCTATAATAAAAAATAATAAAAATATTTATAAAAATTAAAATAACATTAATAAATAAAATATATTTAATAGAAAGAAAAAAACATCAAGGGCATGAATAAATGTGCCCAAAAAATAAATAAAATCTCTCTAATATTTTTGCACCATAGTAAATTAGCACCATTATTGTCTAATACTCCCTTCTATTTTTCTTTGATTAATAAAAAAAATACAACACATTTTTATTGTTATATAAATAATATTTTGTTTGATTTTTTATATTTTTAATTTTCTTTCAAATAATTTTTATTATTTTGTATTACTTAGTAATATGTTTATTTCATTATTTTTTTTTATTAAGATCGGAGAAACTAATTAAATGGTAACAACAATACAATTGTGTTGTATATTTATCTGCAAAATATTAGGGGACACTTTTATTTATTTTGCACATTTACTCAACACACTAAATTTGATATATTTTTTTCTTTCTTTGATGTATTTTATTTTATTTTATTAATTATTATTTTTTAATTTTTTATATTATATTTTAATTTATTATTTATTTAGATTGGAAGGAAAAAATAGGAGTTAGTGATAAAATAAAATTGTTGTGATATTATTAAATTAAGCATGTTACATTCCCGGCAACCTTTAAAGAAAAAAATTATTTCCGTGTGATATAATAGTTAGTTTTTTTTTTTTTGAAAAAAGATGATATATAAAATAAAAAATCTGAGTTGGTTTTTTAGGGATGACAACATATCCGCCACTGGCAGCATTACCCACACCCCGTACTCGAATGCCGGTCCCACAGATAATATTATAATGATTTTTTAAATTTTCTATATATTATAATTTGAAAATATACTCAATATTTTTTAAAATATTAAAAATTATAATCTTATCTTTAAGAATAATTTTTTAATTTTATTATTGTCTATAATAATTTTTATTCTATGGAGATTGAAACTCTATTGGACGCGAAGAGATGGTCTAATATTCACCCTGCCATTAACAAGATTATAGTGTGAGTTTTCCCGATTATCAGTGCGGATGCACGGACAAGTCCGACTCCGCCCCACCGTTGTCGTGCCTGGTTTTCTATATACCATATCAACTAAAAGAATTAGGTTAGCCAATTTTGTGTTCCCACCTTGCCGTTTTCCATTATCACACACACACACATATATTTATATATATACTATTAATATATATATATTATATAAATATATGTAGCACCAATACTCTAAGAATTGGAGAGGAACATACAAATCCAAAAAAATCCACTGTGTGCGCCCACTAATGCCAGAAGATGACGTTGGCGTCGAAGTTCAATTGATAAGTTGTTCGGTTGACACCGGACCGAATGAGTCAAATCGACTGACAGGCAGCGGACGTGTCTTTTCAAAACACACGAGAGAGGGCTGACCCATTTTCGGTACTGATGGTGCAAGAATGTGTCGCAACCGTATTGAGTGTTGGGTCTGTAAAGGAAAAATAAATAGATTGCTGAGTTGAGCAAGAAGAAGGGGAATCGAAAGGATGCAATTAGTGGAATGAAGAGAGAAAAGGACACATTGAATTGGTGGAAACATTTAGCTGTTACAAAGAGAAGATAAGAATAGTGATTATATATGGTGATAGTAAATATTTAAATTCCTTTTTAAAAATAACCATGTGTTGTCTCGTTTAAACTTAATATCAAAACTAAATTCAACACCGTAACCAATTAAATCAAATATTTGACGAGTTTTCCCACCTCCAATCTACCAACCACATAAATAGGGTTTTTTATCCAATATCTTCTTTTTTTTTTAATTTTACTATCAGATTGTTCCACTTTTGAAAAATTATATATAATGTGCTAACTTTTTAGTTCCAATTAATAATACCGACTGGGATCGACCTCTCACTAGCTTGTATTTTTTTTTGTTGAATTGTTATTTATTATTTGGATATATTAATTTTTTTATTAAAATATTTTAAATAAAATTATAACATTAAAAAATACAATATTATTATAAATAATAAAAATAATTAATGTTAATAATATTATATAACTTTTAATAAATATAATAATCAATAATAATAATTTTAATAATTAATAATAAAAGAAAATTCTATTAATAAATTAAAATAAAATAATTAACTATAAGCATAATACATTAAAAAATAATTTTTAATAATAAATAATAATTATTAATATTACATAATAAGAAAATTATTAATTACATTAAATAAATTATATTAAATAAAAAAAAAATACAGTTCAATTTTTGAGTAGGATGTGCCTTATGCAGCGTTTGGACAATGTTTTTATTGACCAGATACCCAGACATAATCGCACTTTCTTGGGACTCTATCCGTAGTGTCCATATTCTGTTTAATGGCTATGGTCTTTGGGCGACTTTCTTGACTTCTCGCAATTAGTGATCTGTTGGACACCTAACACTTCATATTGGCCATATCCTTTCGTTGGTATCAGGTTGGAACGTTCACTGTAGACTAAGTACTATTTACACCTGTACACATCGGATAATAGGCTCCAATAATTATTTTGATGCTAGAACATGTTGCCTTTCAATGTGAACAAGGCATTGTTTAGCTTGATATTTTCCACAATCGCAACATTTTGTTAGGAAGATTTACATTAAAATGACCATTGGTCGCCCTTCTTTTGGAAAATCTATCTCGGGCCATGAAAGTATGTTGCTTCGATCGAAAAAACTATCGACTCTCATGACTATTTGATTTATGTATTTCCGTTCATAAAAGTCATGCATTTTTCTGTTGTATACCCTGACCAAGAAGCTTAAAATTGATGTGTGTTGTTTTGCCCATGTTGGAAAATATGTACTGTTTTATAATATGTGATTTGGACCAAAACATGTGATGGGAAGGTTG
The DNA here is from genome assembly GCA_002896215.2 of Cicer echinospermum. Taxonomy (NCBI): domain Eukaryota; kingdom Viridiplantae; phylum Streptophyta; class Magnoliopsida; order Fabales; family Fabaceae; genus Cicer; species Cicer echinospermum. The sequence continues at coordinate 18,578 of PGTU02001176.1, forward strand.
CCATGGTCTTTAAATACTGCGTTCTCGGACTCCAAAGGATGGTGGTCATTTGACCCAACGGCATACCTCCATCAAATACTTGAATCCATCTTATTTTTTTATTATTATTTGTATTACATTAATATAATTTTATTATTATTTATGATTTTTATATTAGATCGGAGAAAAATAAATTAGTGTAACAAATACAATTGTGTTGTTTATTTATTGCAAAAATATTAGGGACACTTATTTATTTTGACACAATTTATACAACCACACTTAATTTGATATATTTTTTCTTTCTATGAATGTGGGATTTATTTTATTTTATTATATTATTTTATATTTTTTTATAATTATATTCTTAATTTTTTATTATTAGATGAAGAAAAAATAGGAGTTAAGTTGAATAAAATAAAATTGGTGTGATTATTTTATTAATTAACCAAATGTTCACATCCCGGCAACCTTTCTAAATAAAAAAATTATTTCGATGTCGGAGTATAAGTTAGTTTTTTTTTTTTTTTTAAAAAAGATGATATAGTAAATACAAATCTGATGTTGGTTTTCTAGGGATACAACATAATCGAACTGGCAATTACCCACACCCCGTACTCGAATCCGTCCCCACAGATATTATTATAATATATTTTATTTCTATATATATATTGATTACTCAATATTTTTTTAATATTAAAATTATAATCTTATCTTTAAAGAAATTAATTTCTTTAATTTTTATTATTGTCTAAATAATAATTATTTTATTAGTATGATGAGGAAATTTTGAACTTCTATTGGACGCGGATGAGTCTAATTTACACCGCCATAAAAAGATGTATTAAGTGGAGTTTTTCCCGATTCTCAGATGCAGGAGACACGAGACAAGTCCGACTCTCGCCCCGAACACGTTGTCCTGCTAGGTTTTCTATATCTCCATATCACTAAAAGAATAGGTTTAGCCAATTCTTGATGTTCCACACTATGCCGTTGCCATTATCAAACACACACATATATATATTATATACTATATAATAATATATATATATATATATTATATATATATATATATAGCCACAAATCTCATAAATTAGAGGAGAGGGAACATAACAATCAAACCAACTGTGTGCGGACCCCACTAATGCCAGAGTATGACCGTGGCGTCGAAGTTCAATTGAATAGAGTTGTTCGTTGGACACCGGATTGAGTCAAATCGAACTGCAGGGGAGCAGCGGACGTTCTTTTTTCAAAGAACACACGAGAGAAGGGCTTGAACCCATTTCGGTTGATGGTGCAGATGTGCGCAAACCCGTATGATGTTGGGCTCTGTCATAGGAAAATAAATAGTTGGCTGAGTTGCGCAAAAGACGGATAAGAAAGGGATGCAATATAGTGATAAGAGAGAAAAGGACACATGGAATTGGTGGAAAAACATTAGTGTTACAGAAGAGAAGAAAGAATAGTGATTAATATTGTGTATTAGTAATTAATTTAATTCTTTTAAACAAATACCATGTGTGTCTCGAATTAAACTAATTCAAACTAATTCACACCAAAACCAATTAAATCAACATATTTGACGGTTTCTCACCCTCCATGTTCTACCAACACACAATAAATGGGTTTTTATCACAAATATCTTTTTTTATTTTTTTATTTTAATATCAATTGTTACCACTTTGAAAAAATAATTATATGTCCACTTTTTAGTTCCAATTAATATAGCGACCTGGGGGATGCACTCCTACTAGCTTTATTTTTTTTCTGTGTTGAATTTTGTTTTTATTATTGGAATTATTTATTTATTATTATTAATATTTTAAAAATAATTATTAACATTAAAAATACAAATATTATATAATAAAAAATTATTAATATATTATATAACTTTTAATATAAATTATAATTATATAATTTTTAATAATAATAAAAAGAAATATTATTAAT